>JAFBJW010009050.1:0-255795 GCA_016785235.1 Pseudorhombus dupliciocellatus | reverse complement strand
CCCCCCCCACTAGATTTCTGTCTCTGCATGAGTTGATGCCAATCAGGAAACAGTCGACTCCAACACAGTGTCTGTTTTAGGTTCGGATTGGCTGGCAACCAGCCATCAGATGAAAAAAGTAGCCAGGTTTCTTTGGTTATTAATAGTCAGCATTTTCCCCCTCAACAGCTTCCAAGGCAGTGGAAGCTACACACACACATTGAGTCTCTGCTGTCCTGAAACAATGTCAAACTGGATCTGAATTTTAAGTGGATCCGCAAACAAGTAAAGAGGAAACAATAAGCAGTGGAGAGCGGAGGATGTTTGCTCCATGGGGATGTTTTGCAGAGTAACGTGGAGCCATTTTTATACCAGGTGCAACGGTGCCACCTGAGTTATTTTAGTTTTGTCCTGTGTCAGAATCCATTGCACTCTTTGTTTTGCTTTTTTTTTCCAAATGAAGGACTGGTGGTTGATTAGAGGAGGTTTATTTTGAGGTTCAGTGCTGGTTACAAAAGGTTGTTTGGCAGGCCGTGTAGCACAGTGAACCTTTCACTCTATTAATTATTTATAAACTCTTGCTACTTTTTCCTTTTCCTTTTCATAGTTTCTACAGTTTAAATCAGGGTCAGGATTCCAGCACAACTTCCTCCCTTGTAAAATAAAAAACGGGTGGGAAAACTAGTCGCTTCCAACAGTGATATATAGAATGACTTGTGTACAACAACTATTTCCTTCCTACGAAGTATTCTCCAGTCAGATCTTCCATGAAAAGCTTTTTCAATGGTAATAAATTAATGGCTGTTATCAAATCCCAAATGTGATTTAGTGAATCACAACATGTCATTAATTTTCATGTAATATGACATGGAACATGAAAAGACTTGTTATTGAATATTACATGAATTTTTGGTTTGCATTTCCTTTTCTCTTTACTTGATAATTATTGTCAATAATCAAAAATAGATGTCGCCAGCCACACGTTATATATTCATTTTAATTTTATGTTCCCTTATTTGACCTTTGGCCTCTTCAGAATATTCTGTTTACTCTTTAAAGCAACTTTGGTTACTTATTATGTTTAAAAAAAAACAAACAAACACTATACCCCAACAAAACCCTATACTAACGTGCCCTTGATTGTAAAGCCTTGCGTGTGGTTCGCTCTCCTGCGGACTGAAGTAACCTCTGATGACTGGACTTTGACCTTCTCAGCTGACTTCTCTCCTCCAATGTCCGACCATTTGAGTTAGATATTGGATAGACTGAACAGATGAGTATCTGGATGGGGATGTGGATTAGAACTGAAGGTTCATTTTCCACATGACATTCATGTTTTTCTTTCTAATATGGCAGAGTTTATCATAAGAGCACATAGGTGATATATTGGTGCATGTCATGAAAAGACAAACATTGAGTTAATCTTCGTATTTTCTGTAAGATTTGAAATGTTTCTTAAAATCAGTTCTTATTTCTTTTCAGTCATTTATTGTCACAAAAATGCACATCATCTGCAGCTGTTTGCAGTTGACCATAATATTGAATGAATCTGACAAAGCACTGGCACAGTGTTGTAGGGTTTCACCTGGTACCAAACACATTTCGCTCTCGGAACATACAGCACGTTCCAGCCCGGACGCCAGATTCCTACATCCTTGGCCTCAGACAGACGGAGGCTCAAACAGTCTTGCTTTCTGTGTCCTCTGGTTGGGTAATCACACAGCGAGCCACCCAAACAGTAACAGAGGGAGATGGTGTTTTGAGCTGAAAAGACGTTCTTTAGTTCGCCTTGTACTCCCCGTGACACAATCTGCCTCCCTGTTTACCAGATAACAGACAAACTGCCATAACGAGCCAAAGGACTGGGGGATCTCATCACAGGGACGGTGTGTGTGTGCGTACATTGTTTATGCATTAGATATTTAATGATATCATTAATAAAACGCAGTTCACTGCAGCCTAGGGCTCGTCTATAATGTTTTTTTTTTGTCACCTCTTTCATTTCCTTGTTTCTCTTCTCTTATTTAGCTCATCCTCCCTTTCCCTCTCTGTCTGCTCAACTTTTTCCCCTTCCTCCCCTCCTGCCCTCTCCCTCCTTCTTCTCGGCTTGTTTTCTTTTTTAACAAGGCCACGCAGAGTCAACATAGGATATTGCATCAGCTAACTCTTCCCTGCCTCCTCTCTCATCCGCAGTCGACATGGTGGACACCCAGCAGCTCCTGGCCTGGCCTGTAGGTTTCAGTCTGAGCGCCGTGGACCTCTCGGAGCTGGACGACAGCTCCCACTCTCTCGACATGAAGCACTTGGCCACGTTGGACTACGCCTCCATCTCCTCCCCCTCCGTCCATCCCTCTCTGTCTCCCCCGCTCACGTCCTCCATCTCGTCTGTCGGCGTGGCCTACGACCCCAGCCCACCGCAGAGCGAGGATCACCTGACCAACATGGATTACACCAACATGCACAGCTACAGGACAGAGCCCAACGTGCACAGTGAGTGTTGATGTTGTGACGTCAGTTTAGTTGCTTTGTTTTTTAGGCAAAAATAAAATCTGGATCTAAAAGGGAGGGTAAAGTTCCATGTCTCTTTCTCCTGTGTTTGCATGTCTCAGATTCAATCAAGCTGGAGCCAGAGTCGCCACCTCAGTACTCGGACAGTCCCGTGTTTTCAAAGCTCCAGGACGACACGTCAGCAGCATCGCTGAACATCGAGTGCCGCGTGTGCGGCGACAAAGCCTCAGGGTTTCACTATGGCGTCCATGCCTGTGAAGGCTGCAAGGTACAACTGAAGGGCAGCGTGGATGGAGATGAAACACACACTCGTCTCACAATTAATCTGAACTTAAAGCTGTCCTGATTTGTTTTATTTCCCCTGATTAATCAAGAAATAATGGATCTTAATACTAAAACTGCATGTTCACTGGACCGATATCTGTGAGGGTGTAATTATAGGATTGTCAGTGATGTAATTCTTTGTCAGGATGAGTGGGCACATTTCAGCCGTGTCTGGTTTGAAGTCTTTTATGAGAAAAACTGTTTTCTCTTGGTGACTGGAAGTTTCCAATAATTGTATACACACCTATTATGACTTGAAATACAAAACAGTGAAAGTAGTGAAAAATCCATTGCTGCTCTCAAAAAAGTAACGCTCGAGGTAATTTACAGTTACCACCTTAGGGTCATGTCAGGAAATAGAACAGGGTGGGTGTAAAGCGATTTTTACAGAGTCTTGTTTCTCTGCCAGCCACCGCCGCTTTTCTATCACCACATCTTACTCTCAGGTGAAACCTGTCGGTGGAATGAAAAACTTGGTAAGGAGAGAATTATTCTTTCATGTCTGTCACCTCAACCACAGGCGCGATACATTTTCCAATCAGCGAGGGCTTAAACTGCAGACATGCAGCCTAACTCTGTTGTATAGAATATAAATAACTAGTGTGTGTGTGTGTGTGTGTGTGTGTGTGGAGGAGGGGGGGTTTCACACATTTCAGACACGTGAGACCGACCTTTAGAGGTGTGTTTCTGTCACCTTCAGCAGGTTTCCTCTAAAGACTTGAAATAAAATCAGCTAACTCAAGCGGCTCTGAATGGAGAACACAGCTCAGACACGGGCCCCATCGCACATGCTTTAGAAAATGAAAAATTGCCGCGTATTTAGATGGGCACCACATGTCACACACTCAGTTCTTTTTTCATCAGGATTCCCAGGGAAATCTTAAAAGAAAACCCAGCAATGCCAAAAAAGTAAAACATCCTGAAAGCATTTCTTTTTCAGGATCAGTGCCAAAATCCTTCCAGAAAAATAAAAAAACAAACAGACACGGATGGTGATGACATTACCTCCGTGCTCCAGGCAGAAGTGAGTGACAATGTAATGCTATTTAGTACAACAGGCTTGACCACAGGGTGTTGTGTTGGATCCATTACAGAGCACAAAGGTTTGTGTTTTTCTGTCCACTACTCCAGTACCTCCAGAGGCTGAATGAAGGTGAGGCAGTCAGTCATTGTTCTGCTCAGCTCTCAGGAGACACTCACCAGAGGATGGGGTCAGCCAAACAGGCAAACACTTAATTGTTTCTAAACAGAAAACATTCTTTATTGAGGCGGAGTCTTAGCCCCCTTTCACTTCCTCCTTCCTAAAATAACCTACAATTTAAAAAAAAAAATAGAATTGGATTGTTGGAATTCAGATGGCAAACACACCGGCCTCCAGCCACCTGTGGATTTTTATATAAAGCTAAAACGCCTCCTGATTTCACTTTTTCAATTCCATTCAATTAAATCTATTAGCTTTCTTCGTTAGCCCAGTCAAACACAGCCATTAACAAACATGTGACTGTGTGTATAGTGTGTTTAGGAGTTTGACCATGGCTGTGAGGTTAATAGCTGAGATAAGTGGGAGTCTTATGACTTCTTTGGTCCTAAGGTTAAAAACATGAAAGCAGAAATCCACCCTAAAACACAACGTACCTGTGGTCAGCGTGGATGACTTCATCACAGATTAGAGAGACCCGGGAATCTAATCTGCTTCAGTCAACAGAAACTTTGTGCTGCTTCAGAAAACACAACTTCAAGATCACGAAAACTGAATCACAGTGGTTATTATATCGTTTTAGGCAACCCTTGTCGTGTCCCATCTTTTTCTTTATAGTGGCTGTTATTTTTCAGTTACCCTCGTCAAGGAGACTTTTCAGCACTGCCCATTTATGAACAACTTTATATGAAAAAAACGGCTGAAGTGATTTCTGGGGGCGAGGGAAGAAGCCATTACGCGTTGGTGTGGGTCTGGATCAGGGTGTGGATCCAGGAGTTTCTCACTCTCTTTAACACTGTGAGATTTTCCAACATTTACACCATTTCGGTGCATCTTGAATGAATTTAAGACTGTTGCGACTTTGTGGAGGAATGTGCTCTACTCTGTGCTCTGTAGTTGCTGGCCTGTTTTCTGTGTTAATGAGACACAGAGACTGATCCGAAACTAAATTTCAGCTGAGGTCTTTTTAAGATTTTCTTTCTTTACTCAAAATCTGGTCATGCTTTATTGTGTGTTACTCTCCTGTCAACACAAAACATCAACCGTGCTAAAGAAAATCTGAAAGTCAAAATAACGAAATGCATATTTCTTGTAATTTTTTCGAAAGGAAATATGAAATAGAGTCGAGCAAATGTACACAGCCACGTGGCTGCAGGGATAAAACTCAGAAATGATGGTGTCGTTTTCTTTCTCCCAGGGTTTCTTCAGACGCACCATCAGGTTAAAGTTGGTGTACGATCACTGTGATCTTCACTGTCGCATCCACAAGAAGTCCCGCAACAAATGCCAATACTGCCGCTTCCAGAAGTGCCTTAATGTCGGCATGTCACACAACGGTAAGCTGCGGATGCTGTCGCTCTGCAATCAAACATACCTCTCACTGCATGCATCTACTGCAGGATTGAGTTTGCACGGTTACACAAAGGTGTTTTGACTGGACTGAAGCCACCCACCCATCCGCTCTTAGACTACACACTATAAATACACACGTGTCATTTCTGTGAAATAGTGGCCCAGGAAACGCCTCCTGGTAGAGCAGGTCCTCTGATGTCCTCTGAGAGCACAGACACGTCTTCACCTCGCTGCTGCCGCCACTCGTCTCTGAGGTGTGGCCGTGCACACCTGCTGCTTCTGTCTGAAACCTTAAAAATGAAAAAAAAGCCCTAACCCTAACACCAACGGCACACCTCGAACACACATTCTTTACATGGCAAACCGCAAATGGCATTAACTGTTTCCATGCGCTGGCATTTTCACTACGTACCTGTTCCTGTGTACTTTGCATAGAGCTCATTATATGAGCTCATTATTGTTTTGTCCGACACCACAAATAAGTGTGTCATTCTCTACCTGAACAACAAGAACCTGCTGTAGGTAATACAAAGGGAGTGTACATGACAGAGGTGTGTTGCTGCTGTTTCTGAAGATACCTTATTGAAATATATTGGCAGATACATTTGAATGTTAAAATGAATGTGTCGGTCTTACCATTATTATGGTAAAATGAGGTTTTGAATTGCTGCTGAAGCCTCACAAGCTTAGCTCGGTTCTCTGCTGCTGCCACTGCCATTGGTCTTTAGATTCCTAATCTGTGTCTCCAAAGGAAAAGGTAAAGTAGACAGTTCGCAGGTGCCACACGTTCTGTTTCTACTTCCTGATATGAAGCAGCCGGAGTTACCTCTTGAAATGAATGAACACGATCAGACAGGACATCACAAGTTAATACACAAGTAGAGACATCACGATGACTCTCTTGCCAAAGAAACACCTTTCCCTTAACGTGTTTGCTCAGAACAGATTTTCCTCTGAGAGTTCTGTTTATTCAGGACATCACCTGGCACGTGTATGTTTTCTGACTCCACCTCCCAGCATGTTTCTCATGACTGCGTGGGAGGACGCAGGTTGTTCCTGAATGACATCTTTCAGACTCTCCCGTTGCTTTTGTTTCACCTGTTAGGCAAATTATAGCGACACCGAGCTGCGCTTTAAAAATTCCGGTGTCAGTAGTTTGGTCCAGTTTGGACGCCTCCCACTCTGCTCTGTTTCTAAATGTGCTTCACAGTGTGTTCAGGTTTAAATAAATTAGATAAGGAAGAACAGGAAGTTCTCAATTCAGGTATTGGGACACCAGGAGCCACCATGATGGCCTCATTGACCCTTGGCATAGATTCTACAAGTCTTCCAACTCTTCTTAAGAGAAAGGACCCAACGCTTTCAAAAACATAATCCCTCATTTACTTTTTGATGATGATGGTTTAAAAATGTGTCGCTTTTCTGTTAAACTCAAGTTAATCCAAGAAAATCCAAGAAATATTCTTAGAAGTCTATATGAGTCTGTATCTGCGCTGTGGTCATAAAAGACTGTCTGATAAATATTCGCGTGCAAAGACAAGAACCTGACAGGACAGGAAACAACGTGGACAGGGTTATAAGTTACACAACTCTTTATCAATGCTTTATTGCCATTACCATCTACCAGTGTGTGTGTGTGTGTGTGTGTGTGTGTGTACTCACTGCAGCTTGTCTCTGCTGCTGCGTTTAACTCTACAGTTACATAAACAATAAAAAGCTTCTGAATGAGAGGTCATTCCCACTTTCTCTGCCAAATTGACGCCCTTGTGATTTGGAGTCAGGTGGCAGATTCCTCTCACCCACAGTAACTGCAGCATCAGCGGGAACAGCTCCGAACACCAGTGTGGCTCCTTTGGGCATTTAAACCTGAACCCATGTTAACACCTGCCTGTGTTGTTTGTCCTGTGGAGAGCAGCATCTTTTTAAAACATAATATAGTGAAATGAAGTCACATTTTCTTTTTAGTGTCTTTTAAATGTAGACACTCGTGAAACGGGAGGGCTGTAAGTGTAATACTCATTATAGTAATAGTCAAAATTCCAGTCCACCAAGACACAGTGAAATATGTCAGGAGGCTGAACAGCAGTCATAGCTTCCTCTAAGAATATGTAAATATTTTCTCCTCTCCTGGTCTCTTCTTTTCCTCGTTTCTCTCCTCTGATGTTCCTCAAGCTTCTGGTGGCACTTTGAAAATCTGCTCTGAATCAGTCTCTACATCACCAATGATTGACATTTTAGGAGTGCGTAGACCTCAACTGATTTCTCCAACCTGCTGTGTCACCACTGCTGGCTCGTTTCCCAGGTAGTGATATAGGCCAGTTTAGCCTGTATTCATTTGCTTAAGGTGTGCTTTTATCACACAGTCACTGTTACACAACCTCTCTCTCTCTCACACACACACAGGCTTGAATGAAGGAATTAAATACTTCCATTCAAGAAAAAAAGGTGATTTGACCCTTTCACAACTTCAAAACATCAATATTATTGCAATAGGTAGTATTTGAAATGTACCTTAAATGTGTGTGTAATTTCAATATGCCTATTAGAAACAGGGTATAAAAAATATAATGGTACAGAGAAAAGTCAGTGGGTGTCTCTCAGAGGCTTTCAGTGATCCGTGATAATGTCGTCATTAATATTTTGTAATCGCTCCATCAGACACACCTCATAAAATCCCACGGCAAACGTGTCGTGTGAGTGAGTGAGAGATTTATGCGCGAAACAAGCTCTGCTGTGTTACCAGGAGAGTATTCTTAAAAGGTCTCTTAAAGTTACGAAATTCTTCCGAACACATGTCTGGGAATCTTTCCATTTCTCCATCTCCTGTATGTGAATTTCAAAATGGACTTCAACGTGCTGACATCTGGGCAGTTCAAAGTTACTAAACACTGGTGTTATGAAAAGATAAGAGAAAGAGTCCCAACGGACTTTTTGAGCAACAGCTAAAATAAATTTTGCCCATCTGAAATAAATTGCTCCATGCTGTATAGTCGTTTATTTTCGGAGCCCAACCAGTTTTTGGGTGGCTCTAATACAGATATCATTGCTGAGATGTTGTCCAGTATAAAACCTGCGTAAAAAGACTTGGGCAATGATTTCTGACTCTTTATTCAAACGTTTTTATCAATCCCTTAAAAAACAAAGAAGTCCAATTGAGGCTTGATATTTTACAGTTTAATAATTCCTGCAAAATAAACATTGGGATATGACAGGGATGACTCCATTCGTGTCGCCGGTATAATTCATTTGCTGTAATCAATAGGTCATTTCTTGGCCTGTTAGATAATCAACTGATAAAGACATTTAACAACTATAGCTGTGATTGCAAACAGCCAGAAAGCTCTGCAGGAGAAATACAAAAGTAAAAATCTGCAGTAATTGCAGTCACAAAATATCCAAGGTCTGGCTTGTTAATTGTTCACAAAATAGGACTCTAATTGGCCAGGGTGAAGGCCAGTGTGTACAGTGGTGGTGCATTTCATCACTGGTTGATTTCCTCTCCCCCAGCTATTCGTTTTGGCCGAATGCCTCAGGCTGAGAAGGAGAAACTCCTGGCCGAGTTCTCCTCTGACATGGAGCACATGCACCCGGAGGCAGCGGATCTGAGGGCCTTGGCTCGCCATCTGTACGAGGCCTATCTCAAATACTTCCCCCTCACCAAGGCCAAGGCCAGAGCCATCCTCTCTGGGAAGACCGGAGACAACGCGGTAAGCAGCACTGCCTCCGACTTTCTTTTTTCCTCTACTTACTTAATTACTGTGTGAGGAAGGAAACATTAACCATTCAGCTGAGAGTTGCAAACATTTATCTATTCACAGGACATTGTATTTCACATTTAAGCTAAACGTTGAAGGGGTCATTTCAGATTTTAGGCCATGACCTCACTTCACCTCATCTGGTTTGCCCTAACATGAGGTGAAGGTAAATACCTCTTTAAATACCTCTTATGCCATGGAAGCCACATTCCTCTAGGCTAAATTCCAGAAAGACGTCAGCATTCACCTGATCTAAACTGCTGGATCAGTTCCACATCAGTTGTCACCTGTAATTGATTTAGCAGTGAACTCCTCAATGCTTCGATCACAGCCAATCGGAGGGCGGGCCCTTTTTTCAGAGACCAACTTTAGCAGCAGTGTCATAAGTTTGTTTTTTCCTTTTCTTTTTTCTCCTTGCTCTGATAAGGCTCAAGTCCAAGGCTGCTCTGGATCTCTTTGGTCTGCTTGTTATGACTGGTCATCAGAGCGATAGCAGCAGTGTTTGCTTAAGGAAGCCCTCCATTATAGAGTGAACCACTAGTGAACCAATATATCCACAATATGCTTATTTAATGCGCAGGGCCTCTGTGTGAGCTGAGTCCACCTGCACTTCACGCACACATCAAGGGTTGTGCCGTCACCCATACTTTCATTTTAAGCCAGCTGCCTTGTACCGCAAGACTGTGATTAACTGCTCACAGAAGCAGACCAATTTTGCTGTTATTGTCTGTAACTGCACAGGAGATGTATTTATTTCACCTCGTGTTAGATGATCAGCGTGATTATGCCTGTGGCTCACCTGAGGACACGGGAGCTGACGTTGCGTCAGTTTTTTTTTTTACTTTTCACCTTCTCCTGTCTTAGTCGCACAGTTAATGCTTCCTTGTTCCATCTTCTTTCCTCTCTACCTCCAGCCGTTTGTCATCCATGACATGAAGTCTCTAATGGAAGGAGAGCAGTTCATTAACTGTAGGCAGATTCCCATCCAGGAGCAGCAGCCGTCCTCTGTCCACACTGTCACTCATGGAGGTCTGTACTAGTGGGTGCATCATTTTGTTTTGTTTTCTATTTATTAAGCTGTATAATCAAATAGATTTGCCAATTTCCATCATTCACTGTGTAAATATCTGGAAACATTTCCATGACTGGGATGGTCACAAGAAGCAAAAGGGGTGCACTGCTGTGTTTATGTTGTTTATATTTAGCAAGAAGAACATTCTTCTTAATAAATACACAATGGTCCGCATCACTGAACTGTTGTTTGAAAACATTTCTTGTTTCTTTCTGAACTCAACAGCCCTATGAGAGACAAACCTATTTTTATGCAAATTTCAGGCTTCACAGACATTCACATGGGGTCAGATTATGGCGTCTGGGGAACGTCGAGCATCAGTGCACAGGAACCACAGAACGCTCTGGAGCTACGTTTCTTCCAGAGCTGTCAGTCACGCTCTGCTGAAGCAGTGAGGGAGGTGACAGAGTTCGCCAAGAGCATCCCAGGATTCACTGATCTGGATCTAAATGATCAGGTGAGATACAGGAACTATTAAAGGACCCATTCAAACCAGTCGATGGTCGTCCAATGAGGGTCTCATGAATATCCTCTTTCCCCTTTTCCCAGGTGACTTTGCTGAAGTACGGTGTGATAGAGGTCCTGATTATCATGATGGCACCTCTGATGAACAAAGACGGGACCCTGATCTCCTACGGACAGATCTTCATGACGCGGGAGTTCCTCAAGAGTCTCAGGAAGCCTTTCTGTCAAATGTTGGAGCCAAAGTTTGAGTTCTCCGTTAAGTTCAACATGCTCGAGCTGGACGACAGCGACATGGCGCTGTTTCTGGCTGTCATTATCCTCAGCGGGGGTGCGTAGCTATTTTTTCTTTGTTTTGAAATTAAAGAGTCAAAATAAACAACAAATACATTTCCTCAATGATGGTTGGAGTCATATTAGGTAGTTGTTCACCATTTAGTTTATCCGTGTCCTGGGAGGCACGAGCGTCTGTCTGGATGAGTTTCACCAATTTAAACAGCAGCTGCTCCATGCAACAAAATACAGAGAATATTTTGTATTGATCTTCCACAGGCAAACAAATGATTGACTAACATTAAACAGACACTTTATTTGTTCCATCACATGCTATTATTGACAATTTATATTAAAACAAATTATTTGGAGTTTCAGTTTTTTGTAAATTAGTCAAAATGACGTATAAAATCCTGGCCTTGAACCTGTCCAATGATTAACTTAAATGGTGAAGATTATAGCTTGAACTAAAGATAACAGGGTTTGTGTATGGTGATAATTCAAGGATAGGGTCATTTTCACAATTCAAAGAAATGTTGCCCTAATAGCGGATCGATTTTGAGTTGCATGCACCATAACTCACATGCACACATAGACCGCCTTCCTTTGTTGTGTGTGCTTTCTATGTTTCTCCCTTTCGGGGTCCATGCATGTGTTTAATGTGTCTCAATGTGTTTGTCTCACACCCAGACCGCCCGGGCCTTCTGAATGTGAAACCCATCGAGCAGCTTCAGGAGACAGTGCTTCATTCGCTGGAGTTGCAGCTGAAGCTGAACCACCCGGACTCTCTGCAGCTGTTCGCCAAGCTGCTCCAGAAGATGACCGACCTGCGTCAGATCGTCACGGACCACGTGCACCTGATCCAGCTGCTGAAGAAGACCGAGGTGGACATGTGCTTACACCCGCTGCTGCAGGAGATCATGAAGGACTTGTATTAGAACTTAACTGAAGAAAAGGACAAAAAATGGGAAGAAAATCAGAAGAGATTTTTATATTTTAAAACTTGTGAGCTGAGATGAAGCACTGTGTGCTCTTTGTGTATTTAAAACCAAAGAGGCAGCCAGTCAGATGGACTGACAGAGTGAATTCGAGAAAGGGATGAGGAAGAACAGGGGAAGAGAATGAAAGACAGAAAGTTAATGTCAGATTATGTGTAGACTGCAACGTGTGAATAACTTGCAGCTCGCAGCCATTCAGCTGCTGCTGAGCCTGGATATTTCATTATGAGAAGGCCGCCAACATAAATACAAAACTACCACCTATTGCACCAATCAGGACGAGGGTCGCAGAGTCACCAAGCAAGTGGGGAGGGACTTTGTTGTTGGCAAGCTCAGGCACAGGATCATGAATGTTCGACACAGCCTGCAGGGCCAGGGCCTCCGCAGGACATGACTCACTGTGAATATTGTAAACCTTGTGTCACACTGTTACAGTATCTGACGTTCATGTGCAGCGTACATGTTGCATTTTAACCGTCATAGGCAGCAGCAGTGTAAACACGCTGCAGACCTCTGATGCAGAAATGCATCTCTCTCTCACACACACAAACAATGCACAGCAGTGAAGGTGCTATCTCTTTCTGATCAACTCCATCAAAAGACAGATGTCAGATTTTCGTTTTATTTTAACCCGGGTCACCTTAGGCCAACAAAGTGCACGATACGTGACGTCACGTTTAGATGAGGTCCAAAGAGCAAACGCCATATTGTGCCTTTAGGGGAAACATTTTCAGTTCTTCTTTCAGTGCATTCAGTTGCAAAGCTTCCTGAATCACCAGTAATTAAAGTCGTCTGATGAAACTTCTCTGTCATTACCGTGCCGGTATTTAAAATCCACCTAGACACAGACGCTGGCCTTCTCAGCTGCCACAGCTGCAGTGTGTGCGTGTAAACTTTTTAAGTAATAACTCGGATTAAAATTACGAGCAGAAGATTTGACGTTTGACTATTCTGTGAAATGAAAGCCATACAAAAATTATTATATGTATCTTATACATATAGAATATATATTCACTTGTATTATTTTCATGCAGTTGTGTGTCAAGCCCAATTTGCTTTTCTGCCTTAGTTCTATTTTAAATTCTGTGTCTTGTTGAGTTATAATTTTTTTTTACAATGAAATGATGTTGTATGTACACAAAGTGTCTTCTGTGTCTGACCCGGCTGATGTCTTGTTTTTATTTTGTCGAAAGGGGTGTAATACAGCTGAGGGTAAAAGAAGAAGACAAATAAGAAATATGTTGTAAATAAAATATTTTCTAACTTTTTATTTGAAGTCTCTCTCTTGCTTGAAGTGATATGGATGTGCTTGCACGAGTACCGTACAAAGAATGAGTAACACCTTCTCTGAAAACGTTCTAGTCACCCAAACTGCTGGCAATCAGTTTTATGGTTGTTACATCAGCTGTCCTCTGTGTTTCTTACCAAACACACACACATGCACTCAAACACCATGTTGAAACGATTGCAACATCTGGTACTAGAAGCGCAAAGTCTGGATCCAGATTTGATCAGTGAGGGGGTCAATTTTTTTTTTTTTTTTTTTTTTTTTGTTTAATGTCTTTTTCATGCTTTTTCAAGGGAGCATCACCTCTTGTCTTTAAATAGATCAATTTACAGAGAGACCTGAGAAAAAAACACTTGACGGGGAGAGGGTTCAACAGCAGAGTCATTGTCAGAGTCCAAAAAATCACACCTAAGCCAACTGAGACACTGGGTCACCTCGACACACTGCACACGTTCAACTTAGACGAATTGCAGGGGAATCTAAAATGAAACATTTCAAGTCTTCAGGATAAACTGGACCTATAGAATCTACATTAACAACACTTAATGTGTATGTAGTGTACATTCTATACACTATGAAATGTATTTTATGTCAGGGATATTTTGTATAAATTCAGATGTGCAGTGGTTTAATATAAAGAATGAGCTGTTCTTGATTTTATCAACCACAGATTCATATTTCCTACTGCTGTATAATAAATACAAGCTATTTTTGTATGGTTTCATATTAACTCTTGGTTCCAACTGAATCCACGATTGGTTACACTTTACCATACATTGTTCATATCTTGAACAGCAGATATGAATCGTTCTTGGCATCAGAAATATATAAATAGCCTTGGTCTGAGGTTTGTGGTTTTTGACTGATGGATGGAAGGATGGACAGAGAGACAGATAGTGAAAATGGTGGGAAAGTTAAGATCTGATCAGGAATACATGTGTCATTTGTGAAAAAGCTGAGAGGAGGAGAGAATCCAGTGGTGAGAGAGAGACGCTGGAACCAAGGCCCCTAAAAATAAGTCTTTTGGATTGGCAGCTGATGGTGGGGGGTTTCTGGCTCGGGGTCGGACGGTCCTCTTGGATGGCTGATGATGATGGTAATTAAATGTGTTCTTTATGTTGAGTCAGCATATCCTCACTTTGTTACGGCCGGTCTCTGCTGACCCATTCCTGCCAAGATTCCTGAGCCGATCTGCCAAATCATTTTTCACAAAGTATATTTCTGCTGTTGTCCGTCCACACAGAGCCCAGTCCAAAGACAGCATTTCTTGATTTACACAAGGATGTTTTGTTTTTTCTTCAGCCTCCTTCAGAAACGGTTGCTTCATTTATTATTTCTTTTGTTTTGGTGTCGGAGAAGAATTTGACTTGTGTGATACCTGATATGTGTTTGTGTGTCCTTGTACGAGCGTGAAGTGATACACCTGCCACTGTAAGACCGATATAGCCCATGGGACATTATTTTTATTTAATCTGGGGTTTACACAGAAAACATCTCAGGAATTTGTTATCAAGGCACGTCGTGTTCTTTTAGATTTTAACTGAAAAACACTTTAGATGTTTAGAGGTAAAGTTTGTCAGTTTGACCCAGATATGACCACAGAGCATTTATATTCCCATTGTAAAATTATTATTGTTACTGTAGTTGTATAATGTCATAAAGCATATTTCTTTTGCTCCATGCGTCAGCATTATTTTCAATAACCTTTATTAAGCGATAAAAGAAATACTGCACTGTCATCAATTAGCGCAAGATGTGTTTAAAAATGTGTGATGTTGTGCTTTTTATTTCTTTTAATGCACACGAACTGCATAAAATATAGCTGAATAAAAAATAAGCTTGTCCCTAATGATGAAATACATGTATTTATATTTTTATTTCATCCATGGTCCAAATCTAATAGTAAACACAAATATAATGAAATAATAGGAAATGAAAGGAAATGAAGACATTTGGGTTTATGGATAATCAGGTCAACCCGAATAAATGAAGTCATTGTTATATGACAGATAATGATTCGATTGCAACACTGTGGAAAAATGCTCATGTGTGTCCACCGACACAGCAACATTCTTCCTATACTTTGTCTTTGGTGTTAACAGATGAGGAGGATCAGGTGATTCACTCATTCACTTACAGTCGAACACGATTAAATACAACCTGAGTGGAAAGTTGATGCAATGCCATGGTTGGCTGATATGACTCAGATGTGGGCACTGCCGTGAAACATTCCTTTATTTGTCTCGTCTAGAGAAAGAACTGATGTTGACTCTCTGTATTTGTTCAAATCTGTTTAAATGTTCAATCCTCACAACTTACAGTTTCCCTTATATTAGCTAAGCTCAGCTCATTGTTTATCATAGCAGCTAAGACAGCAGGGAAAGAGACAGGTTTGTTGAACATTGCTAAAACTTATGGGGTAACGTGTTGATTTGTAAACTGAGAGAAATATTGTAGGGGCAACTTTTATAGAGGTCTATTTCCATGTTTCCTTTATTTATGCTAAGGTAGGCTAACTCCAGGCCCATATTTAAAAGACACAAATTAACGCTGAACTGATCACCACTCTTAAAAAAGTGAATACGTATTTCTCTTCATGTTGTTCATGAATAACTACAGAACCAAAGTAGCAAATATTTTTTCCTGTTCCTATGCTCAGGCCGATGCTTTTCTTTGTCTTGAAAGCTTTCAAAGCACTTTCACAGAGCTGCTTCATTTATGACCATTTGACATGTATTATTCCAAATCTATGAATGTTTGTTTTTTGAGGGACCTGTATTATCCTCTTTGATCTCCTGATATTTGATCTGTTCTGTTCATTTGTTTGTTCATGCTCATTCTTCCTGATGGTTGTTAAAAGGAACTTAATTTCGCACACGGTATATGAGTACATTTTTCTACATTGTGTTGAGGATATTGTTTGACTGACGCCCTCTGCAGGCTCAGATAAGCACTGAGCCACACGGCAGGGGGAGTTCCCCCTGTTGGAACCAGAACGCATCATTCTGCATGTTTTGTTGACCTGACCGCACGTAGTGCACATTTTTCTCTGAGAATAAAAATGCGATATTTACTGAACAGATCCACTCTTTAATGTGACGATGGTTCAGGAGTCAGTGGATGCAGAGGGAGAGAAACAATCGAGTACAAATAACAATAATGAATCTGTCAGGGCTGCGAGGGAGGTGAGGTCAGCAGTAAACAAACCCACCCAATTCCTTCCTACCACCTCCTGAACCAACACATCTTTAAATATGTGATTTGTGTATTGCATCAACGCACAAAGTCTATAAGTTAAATTTAAGGAAAATATCTTTAACTAGGGTTCTAAGAGGTTATTCCATTAACACATGAATAAGTCAAAAATGAAAAGCAATAATAAATTAGTATATATGAAAAATTCTGACTAGATAGATAGATGGGTAGCTTCTGAAACGTGTATATTGTGATGTTGTATTCCAGACCAACAGAAGGGGGCGGTAATGAAACACTGACTTGAAGTAATTCAACGAAGAAGAGAAATACGGAAGTGGACTGTTTTGGTTCCTGTCGTGGCGGGAATCGCACGGTAGTTTTTTAATTCAGTATCTAGCCACTGTGACGTTCCCTATGTGAAGCTAGCATCAGTTTATTGTGTTGAATATGTGTCTGTAGTCTGGAAGCAGTGAAGCTGAAGCCGCTAAAGAAGCAGAGGAGCTACCGACGGGAACGTGCTGCAGTGTTTTGTTTGTGTGAGTTCAGAAATCTAAAATACATGTTCAGTTTCTGATCTGAGCTAATGTTCACTGTCATCAAATATAAAGTTGCTCTGTAAGAGAACATTTCATTAAATAACCAGGTGTAACCAGGTTATTAGATTTACTCAGTTAACTACAACTTAATATCAGAAGTATAACGACCCTTTACTTGTGTATGGCCGCCATAACTACTCTGTTAAAGCCAAGTTAGTTAAAATAAAGTCTAACTGAACTTAAGTCAATTTGTGACACTAATTTCCTGTGACATATTTAACACTGGAGTTTTGAGGCCCTCACTGCCACAGGACTACACACGTAGTCTCAAAGGTTTTCAGTATTATGTAAATCACTTGGATTTTTTGGTTCTATACACCTTCTTGTGGTTCATCATTGGTCATTCATGTCACACCATTTTCTAAAATAAAATCTATAACAAACATACATACTAAGAGCTGTCGGTAATTTTACCTCTTCCACCAGGTGACACATGAGACATGACCATGTCATCGAAACAGCAGGATGTGGCCAAGTCTAATATCTCCCCCACTCTCTTCTTGACCGTGGACCGTGAACCCATGTCTTTCTTCCTGCGACCGGGTCCAAACAAACGCAAGCTGCAGCCGCTCATCACGTCTGGAGGCGGGATGATGTGCAGTGTCCAGCAGCCAGGAGCCATCCTTCTTATTGACAAAGACGAACGAGGCTCTATTCCTGAAACTGCTGCCCACTGGTAGGTTCTGGAGTGGGAAGCTGGTAGAACGTTTTAATGGTGCTTAAAATATTTCTAACAATATGAACATATTGAAAACGTATCTCTCCTCAGGTATGTGTCCATCGATTACATTTACGACTGTATCAATCAGGGTAAACATTTAAACATTGAGGACTACAGATTAAATCCTGAAGACATCCCCAAACAGGCTGCTAGACTCCACAGCAAGAAGAGTTCTTCTGGCCACACCAGAGGTACAATACAAATACAACACTACCTTTTACATGTCCTTTTTAATACCTGTATGATTTGTTGTGACATTAGCAATAGCTATAATTCTCTTTGTGTTTGATAAGTGATATATGCAATTTGTCATTATAAATAGGCAGGGCTGCCTATACCGTTAAAGAAGATGCAGCCATTTTGAGTTATGTCAGAAAGCACAGAAGTGAGACGGGAGGGAACCGGCTCTGGCAGGAGATGCAGAAGCAGCGTGTGACAAGCCACAGCTGGCAGTCGATGAAGTATCGTTATAGGGTTATACTGTGGAAGAGGCTGTCTGACGCTGAGGAGGTGAGACTCAAGGTCATTTTCCTGAAGGTTGATGTCAACTGTTAATAAATATCACTTGTTTTTTCAGAAATAGGTTCAGGTTTCTGGCTGCAAAAAGCATAAAACTTCCATGTAAATGTTTAATACTGTCATTTTCCTGAGCTGCTTCTGCTGCTTCAGAATATCCAGCAACCTTGGTGCAGAAGCTGTAAGCAGTGTGTATTTTTGATACAACCACTAGAGGGCAGCATACTTTAATCTTTTACACACACTATGACTTTTTTACAACAATTATGTTTACAAAAATGTGTACAGTATCCTTCAACATGCGTTTTAACATAGATTCTACTGACGCCTTCAGGCCACTCGTAGTTTATCTTTTATAGACATGTAGCCTAAAACTACCTCTCTGTTTACAGGAAGAAAATTCAGAGACAGAAGTTTCAAAATCTTCCAGGGAAAACGCTGCTTGTCCTCAGACACATTCGTCACAGCCTGCAGCTCCTGAGAATGAACTAACCCAGGTGCAGTAGAAACCAGAGTTTTCTGTTTCCACCACAGTTAATGTACATCCTGCATATAGTAGTAAAACCATAGATTCAATTACATAAATGTTATTAGCTGAAATTATACTCTGGTGTTTGTGCAGATAGAGGATCAACCTGTACCAGCTACAAGTTCACAACCAAAAAAGGCTGAAGCTGAAACATCAAACATCTCTCAGCCTGAGGACCCTCAAGTGGACCCGCAGGAAGATGCTCTTATTCCAGCTGATAGCACAGAAGCAGCAGAGACACAAGCCACTGTGTCTCCACAGAAAGAAAATGTGCCAGAGGATTCCCTGCAGCCCCCATTAAGCTCCATCACCCCCCAGAAGCAGAAGGAGAAGCAGGGGGCTTCCCCCGGGCAGGCACAACAGCCAAAGCGCAGATCAACACGCAGGCAGCTAGAGGCATCATTTTCTGAACCTGACAGCAAAAAACTCAGAACTTCAAATTCTCCACAGACATCCAAGAAACCACAAACAGCTGATGAAAAACTCACAACAATAGACCCACTGCCTTCAAAGAGGGCCAGAGAAATGAGCACGGCAACAGCAAAAGAGAGTGAAGATCTGGAGAGAGTAGAAACTGACATCTCTGAAACGCCACAACCAGGTCCTCATTTGTTAACAGACACGTTACTTATGTTGCAGAGTTTTAATAAAATGTTGTGCCGATTGTATGATGTCTTCTCCATTATCTTCCTCAGATGAAGAGTGGAAATTGTTGGAGAAACCAAAGAGGAAAAAAGAGAGGAGACCGCTTGGGATTCTGGAGTTGGCTACAAAGGAGTTTGAAGATGAAAGTGAGGTACAACTACTCAGGACAGCTCTGCCTTGGTTACTTATAACATAAAGAAGTTGTTCTTTAAATGTTTACACATTGCTGTCTCTTAGTCTTCTGAGGATGACGCTACAGATCTCCAGCACCCGCCCGAAAGAGAAGCCATACCGGCTTCATCAACAGAACCCATCCTTCAGCCCAGAGAGATGACTGAAGACCCTGTCTCAGTACAGTCCCAAGCTACTGCACCTTGTCTCCTAAGCACTGATGGTGCACCAGAGAAGGGTTCCCCTGAACCTGAACCTGCAACTGGTCCTGCAACCTCTGATCTTGAAGCTGCTGGTCCTGTAGCCTCTGATCTTGAAGCTGCTGGTCCTGTAGCCTCTGATATTGAAGCTGCTGGTCCTGCAACCTCTGATCTTGAAGTTCCTGGTCCTGCAGCCACAGAGACTTTGTATGCAGCCTCCAGGGCCCATCTTTTTATATTTGACAGTGAATCTCAGGAACAGGACTCCCAGCCCCTCATTTGTGACAATGCTACCGCTCAGCTCAACCCACAGCCACTAGTGAACAAAGACGCTGCACCATCGCTCACTCAGATTCAGTTAGAGGAGGATGTGCAGCAGCTCAGAGCGCTGATGAACCAAACCAATCAGGTGAGTGTTGACTGTTTGATTTTGCAGTGCCAGACTTTATGACATTTGTGGTTTTCTAAACGTCTGATAGACCAGCTGCACAGGTCTGACTGCACTTATGAACTCTTTCTTCTTGGATGGGATACACACAACAAATACAACATCTCTATGAAACAGAAGCTTAGACTGAATTATTCCAATGAACTCATTAATGGTTTCTCTTCTCTTCTAGGACATTGTTAATGTGACCAAAGCCCTGCTGAGGACCAGTGGAGATATCTCTGCTGCTCTCGAACTACTTTTGAATCCCTATGCCATGATTGGATCCTGTTGGACTCGCTACGATGACAGTCTTTTGATCTCTGGTGATCCCAGTGACTGCCAGCAGCTGCAGGAGAAATACGGTGAGAAGGAGTTGGCCAAAAGAATAGTGTTTCTCGAGCTGGAGAGATGGAGGACTTAGATTTAAACATTCCCATTATTATTTATTCTGACTTGAACTTTGATTCAAATTGAACACGTTTGAGGACAGATGACATATTCTATTGGGCAATTCTCAATTAATTTGTGACCAGGAGCTATTAAACCATTTCAACATAGGAGTATGTTTATCATTTTGATTTTTAATGTTTTTGTTTCTCTTCACATTGATAGAAATGTGCTTCTGTTTGATAAATCATGCGGTTAAATGTTTACAGCTCTGTCACATAGTTAGAGAACTGATTACATGAATGCTTAAAAGACCATTTGGTGAATTTAATAAACCTTTTTTTAAAACGGAATATGGACAAATAAGTCAAATGTATTTATTTAAATACATTTGACTTAATACAACAGTTGAGTTTTATGTGTAAAATTGAGTGAATGGAATTTTGTGTGAATTTTCAATGTCACCAGAACCCTTTTGGGATGTCACCATGGTAGAATCTAACATTACCTCAAACATTTAAATTTTTTACAGCTGCAAAGTAAATAAGTAAAAAACTCCTCAGATTAGATATACAAATGTGAAGTATAAGAAAATATGCAAATTCATCCTGATTTTTATCCAATCCACCATTTTATTTCATTTATTCCCAATATCAACTGAGTACATTCATAACTTTGACACGATCTGCCCCAGACCAACACAAATACATAGCTTCAGTAGTTTAAACCAGAAGGAAAGAAAAGAAAACCATTTAAATTAACCTCTTACAACCTGTGATGCAAATGAAACACAAAGACCAGTATCTGAAATGCCCAAATATGGCCACAAGTATTGCTGCACCTTTTCTCCTCCCCATCATATTCATGGAATCACAAGTCAAGGCAACAACGACGACAAACATGTATGCAAATGAACACGGAAAACCATATGTCAACACAACCAGACAATCCCAGGTCAACACTGATAAAACCCACTTGTATAAAACCATTTTAGTATGAAACTGTCACATCCACCCAGATCGAATTTACATACACCTCAGTCACATATACTGTAAGACCCCGTTTAGTAAAGCAAAACATACCAAGGTCTCCGTTAAAGTAACAGCGCACCATATATCCCTGGATTTGAACGGCTACATTTTCTTTGCTCAGCATTTTCTTGTAAGGTTTTTTTTTTTTTAAGAGGAGGCCTCCGATGAAGCTACATTCAGCAAGGAGGAGTGCTACAGTATCTTTGAATAACACAATAACACTGGGATGTGACCTGCTTCAAGTGATGGACCAGTGGGGATAATACACTGACATGTTTGATAGTTGGCGAGAATGATTGATTCTGGAAATGGCGACATGTTTTCCCAGGTCAGTGACAAGTCGGCAAGCGATTGAATGAGTGGCAGGGCTGTACAAACTGAGACTGAGTTAGTAGGATTTTATAGCTTGATTTACGTTGTTGTCGTTTGTTACTGTACACGTTTGCTTTGGTTGGCTGGTTCGTGTAACGCTCAGAGTGTTGTTACCTCTGCCGAGGACATTGTGTGTGTTTGTGAGCAAGACTACTGGACGGGTTAAAACAGAACTTGGTGGATGGATGTGTTATGCGTCAGGGGAGAACCCATTTCAATTTGGTGTGGATCCAGATCAGGGTTTCTATGAGATTAATTCATGGATCTTGAGGAAATTAAGAGGAGACTGCTGGGCATTGGCGGAGGTATGCGCTCTAGTTAGACCTGCTGTCCGTGGATGTTACAGAGATACAATCATTGATGCACAGCTGAAGAGTACAGTAACGACAAAAGTATGGCTCATTGTTACTGATCACACTGGTTTTACATCAAACAAAAATGTGACGTTTTCGATGTTCTTCATTCTTGCCTGATATCATCAATTTGTTTTCACCAGGTGTGAAACATCTGAAAATATAATAAAAGCTGAATATGGCAACATTAGCATCGGTTAGCACAGTCATCTGTGAAAATACATTTCTTCTGCCACAAATGAATCAATGACTAAGATAATATTTTGATTAAAAACGTGGCGCACAGTCTGCATTGCAGCTATTTAGTTAGGAAAAATAAAGTTATAAAAAAGGACCCATGATTGCCCCCCCCCCACCCCCCTAGAGTAACATGCTGAAATCAGAAAAAGGCCTGCGTTTTGACATTCTGCTTCTGTGAAGAAGTAGCACTTAAATCTTTTATCCGCAAACTGTACATACATTATAATACAAAGAGGCGATTAAAAAGATCTCCTCTGTCCCCATGCGTTGGTCAGTTTCAGCACTTTTCCAGTGGAAGCGCTGAAACTGCTAGACATCTCAAAACGGTTTCAAAAGACCAATACCAACAAAAAAAGGCCTCTGGGGTATAAGATCACATGCCTACAGCTCTCTATGTACAGTCTGACACTACAGCCCCGGGTCAGGAGAGACAAAGCAGGATGTGACACTTGTCTGGAACAGAGCCCCCCGCAGGACAGCAGGAAATAATATTAACGCCATCAATAAAAGTTTGATTTCTGCTATGATTTTTTTAATATTTACTCATTTTACTTGTGTAAATATGTCCTTTGGTTTCAGAGCCTTGTTCGGCTTTGATTTCTTTCATAAAAACTACAGTATGTCAGTCGTCTAAGATGATATGTCTTAGATGTGTTTATGCGCCCAAAATAATCTGTAAAATACTGTTTCTGTAGCAAGAAGCATTCATGATATTGCCGTGATTCGTCCCTTCTTTAGGGGGCGCTGTTCCAGTTTATATTGTTGATGTTCATGACGAAACAAAAGTACCATACGAAGAACTGTTCACACTCAAACGCACAACAGAACAAGATGTCTTAAAATGATACATAGAAAACACCTGCTTTGCTGAAAAGGCTAATTGTATTTGAAGAGAAATGATGAAGGGTGAAAGCCAGTCTGAAAATATAAGGCCAGCTAAATTGCATAGAACTTCAGTAGTGCACTGATGCATCAAAAGGCTGTGCTCCGTTCCTCTGTCAACTTTGGCAACCCTGCAGAATTCCCCCAGAAACCACCAGAACTCCAACACCATTTGTCTCTGCTCGTTGTTTTGGCTCCTTGGCAGGAGACACTGAGGAGCGCAAATCACACGAGTGGGACCCAAATAATACAAAAACAAAACAGTTTTCCAATCAAAGGGAAGTGACGTCCTGCGATCTAAACTGATAAAAATTACAATTTAAAAGATGAATGCGTTTGTTGTATGTCTGTGTTTGTGTGTTAATATATTTAGAAGCACAATATGTACTATTTTTAATTCCTTTAGAAAAAAAGGACTTTAATTGGGTAAGAATTTGTAGAAAACTTCTCAGCCAGTTTAAAACATTTGAGAATTTTTAATTGTCTCTCCGTCAAAAATGATGTGAAGCTCTGGACAAGAATCCAGTGAGGCAGCAGTGAGGAAGAAAACACAGCTCGGGCTCCATATGCACCCTCTTTCTCTTTGTAAAGCAAAGACGGCCCCTCCTCCCAGCCACGCTCTGAACAACAGAAATTGTATAAAAGCACCAGTTCTGGACCTGCCTCAGTGACCATGACCATCAGAACTAGGACTGGTGAAACAGGCCCAGATTGAAGTTGGTCCACCTCGAGGAGGGTGGAGCTGTGAACGCCTCGAACCCCTGTGATGACGAGCGGTGGTCAGGAGGAGACGGGACAGCTAACGGAGACTTCGGCCTCCGCGTCCTTGTCCAAGATCTCGTCCTGGATCTCGTCCGTGTTCCCTGAGTCGCTGCTGGCCACAGAGCTGATGGAGGGAGAGTTCCTGCCACCTTTAATCATCCGACGACACGTCTCCATCTGCACGTCCAGGCCTCGCTTCATGCTGCACATCTCCATGTACTCGTGCAGGTGCCGGTTCATGTCGCTCTTCGCCGTGGCCAATTCCATCTGAAGGAAGATCAAACGGATTGAAGGGTAACCGCTGCTTTCCTATTTTTCTACAGTTATTAACTGCTCCTTCAAGAGAATATTTTAATTTTAATTAGTTTAAGGGATTTCAGGAGCAAAAATTCTTGGATGGACAAAAATATCGGAATAGTAACTTAACCACAATCATTTCCAAGTTAATGCTATCATCAGTAAAAGTACCTAGTTCAATAATAGTAAAATGTAAATGACAGATGCCCAAATTAGGGATTAAAAGCTATTTTCAGTTTTCTTTTACATCTTTGACACACACACACACACACACACACTCTCTGGTGGTGCACCTCGATCTGGCCGATGGTCTCCTGGTACTCCTGCTCTCTGGTCTTAAATAGTGACTCTGTCTCATCAATGAGGCTGCCAAGGCTTCCATCCTGGGAGTCCTTAGAGTGCACAGACACAGCCTCATTCATCATGCATTAGTGGACGTCTTACGCAGCAGCCCTGCAATGATCTACGCTCTGACTTGCATGAAAACCCCCTACGCTGTGCACGGAGCCAAAGTGCAAACCAGGACTCACGGGATCAGCCGCTTCGCCGTTGCCGTTGGTTGTGCAGTTTGTTGCAGTGATGGCGCACGGCATGTTGTAGTTGGTGAAGTCCTCCCACAGCAGCAGCGTCTCCTCGTTCTCCTCCCACGTCAGGCTGTCGCAGTCGTCGTCGATCTCAAACGTTTCGCGCCTGGCAACAAAGGAGTTATCTGAACAATGTCTGTGCAGGGCAGGGAAACAGAAGGAGGAGGAGGAGGAGGAGAGAGGGAGGAGAGCAAGGGAGAAGTGTAACAGCCACCAGATTCAGTGAAGGTCACATGCAAAGAGGAGGACGTGCTTTTTAACGAGGATGGGAGGATGGAAAGGAAACATGGACAACTGAAAAGATTCTTGAGACATTTTTAGGATTAGTGATGATTGATAGGAAAAAAATATTATGACACCAACTCTACTGAAGAAGAAGAAAGGAGCACTGTCATCATTATTACATTATTAATGTATGCACAGATGCAGATATCGGCTAAAGGAGCATTCTGGATGTGACAAACAAATACTCCCTAAAAACACTAGAGGGAGTAAAGGGACAATGACAACAAGATCAGACCTGCAGGAAACTACTGTGTGATGCAACTGTGAAATATCTTCAGTGTCATCCACAGCAAACAGCAATCAGTGCTACTGATGTACCTTCAAATGCACTGTGTGTGTGTGTGTGTGTGTGTGTGTGAGAGTGAGCGTGTGACTTACAGCTGGTTGAGCATGCGTTTCATTTCGTCCGTGATGTTGAGCGACTCGGCGACCTCCTCCTCCTCTGAAAGGCTGGGCTCTGCGTCCATCTCTGAACTCTCCTCATCAGAAACCACTTTACGCTCTTTCTTCCTGCAGCAGGCCACAGCGCCCTGCAACACACACACACACACACACACACACACACACACACACGTTAGCTTGTAGCTTGGTGTTTGATTTGTTTCTCCTCTCATCAGAAGCACACACTGTAATATTGCATTTATTATAAATGTATATTTTGTGTGTTTATTCATGTGCGAACTGAACAACTCTAATGCGTATGCCATGTCCGACCAAAGCTAATCTGTGGTCCTTGCCTCTGGTTCAAAGACAAAGTGAATTAGACGGCTTCAAAATGCAGCAAACAGCAGAACACACAAATCAGACTGTTTTATCTGCGATATTCTTATTTGAGGCACATCGCAAAATATGACGCCAAAAAAGAAGCCTCCAGCCTGAGACACAGCAGATTTATACTTTCTACTTAACACTGGGCTTTTAGCCAGTAATGTAGGAGCAATGTGATAACCTTGTGTGCGGCGAAGATAACACATCAGCATTTCACTTTTGTGCGTGTGTGTGTGGAGTCACTGCTGTCTGTGTGTTGATGTGTTTATGAGTTAATTCGTGGACATGCATCCATCTGTTTCTGCTCTGCTTTCATTTACAGACCACTCATGTGTTTTTGTTTTTCTTCCATTACTCTCAGCTCCTCCTCCTCCGACAGACCCACTGCTGATGGACGGACACTCGCCTTCTCTGGGAGCGACCTGGCCGGACTGACGTTGAACATCTTGGACATGTCCTCCGAGTTGCGTTGCTGCGCCACATCACACAGCTTGGCCGTGATGTCGATCCGCCTGCAGATGTCCATGTCCACTCGTCTGGCTTTCTCCTGGATCTTGGTGTCCAGGTCAGACATTTGCTAGAATTTAAATGGATGGAGATTTTTTTACAGAAACATATGCAACCATCAGATAGTTAATTTCAGCTGGTTAGTGTTGGTTAATCCACCTCTGTCAACCTGGTTATATTCGATGAAGCTCCACAGATTTATTTATTTCTAGTGTTATTATCCCAGTCCCTTAATTTAGCGAAAACTCACAACTATCTCACGCAGAAGAGCACACACCTCTGCTAAATTCAGTCATACTGCACCAAGATATCAGTCCCCATAGTGTGCCTGATTTTTTTTCCATCAAGCTTCATAAATTATTCCTAGATGAAAATGTTGAAATGTAGAAAAATGATTCCTGGATCTGCACCAGCACAGGTTGTTCCTCGACCTGTACCCCGTCCTACCACGTAGTTTGTTGTCATCTTTGCGTAATCTTACCAACAAATAAATAAACACAAAAACCACCACCAACAACAACAAGGGTAGGACACAACGAACGGAGCCAAAAAAGTGTTTCAATGTCATGTTCCTCTTGTGAAAGCTTTCGACTAGAAGACTAAAATACGAGATGAGGGTCAACAAAGACACAGGCATATCCACAGGATGACTAACTACCACTACGACTCCACTTTAAACCTCAGAGCTGCACTACAGGGGCGTCACTTACCTGCCTCTGGAGCCACACATTGGGGGATGAAGTGAAACACAGAAAACAACATGAACTATCATCTACCAGGTGCAGATGCCACAGTGGAGAGAAGCAGGATAAACAACAGCGCTGTCCAAAAAAAACAGGCCAGCTGAATATATCTGTCTCTCAGTGAGCGAGCGCAGGCTGTGACCGGGCCCAGTGCAGTCATTTGCAGCTGTATATCACACCAGAGCAGAGCTGCCAGGAAACAATACAGAGCTGTACAGAGCGGGATGGGCTGTTGATCTATGGCGGCCATTTCAGCCATTTTCAATGAATTCTTGTCTTTTTTGTTAATGTATTTTTCCTGAATTCAAACAAGGGTGAAGAGGAAGGGTGTGGTTCCAGTGTTAATATGCTCAAACACCCTCCGTTAGAATAAAGCTCAGGAATGTGTCTGAGCACATAACAATCTCCATGTGTTCAAGTGTGGGAGTGAACCCGGCAGTTTGTCTTTATGATGTGAAATCTCTGTCAGACTTGAGGACGACGTCACGCCGTCGCCCTACAAACACTTACATCACTCATCAGGCTCTTGAAGACCACGAGTTCTGCCTTCAGTCTGTCCACCTTCTCGCTCAGCTCTTCCTGGACCTCAGTCGACTCCCGCGCACTCTGAGTTCAAAGGTCACAGTGGAAGAGTTCAAATGCAGTAAATCAACAGCAGACCTGGTTTGTGTTTGTGTTTGACTCTGACCAAGGTTACTGGATTGAATTTATTCAGTAAATGTTGCGAAACTTTTCTAGATCTTTAAACTGCACATTTCCAATAGACATTCCAGTAACTTTTATTATAAAATCGATTCAAGTGTCAGTGTCTTAGATTTACTGTTGTGGCCTGATTTATGAATTGAAATGCACATTTGCAGTAACAGTAATACTCCATAATACTTGGCGTATGCTTTGAAGCGCTTTTGTTTTCAATTAAACAGATTTGACTGATTTTATGAACTAACATTAACTGCTGAAAAAGCAGTGATGTGCAGCAATGTAGGAAATTGTGGATGTGACGCATTAAAATGAGAAGCATTGCTGTCGTTGACTGCGGGGTCGTAACTGAATCGTGAGGCTAGTGAAGGTGCACTAGTGAGCACGCAGTCATCAAGGTCGTGTCAGACAGGCAGGCAGCAGCTCCTGTTCCAGTTGTGATGTTTTTTTTCTTTGCTCGTGTGAAGCTGAATGCCGAGTTCTAACCTCCCAGTGCCTCAAGTTCACAGCTAATTAGACTAAAGACAAAAACAAATATAGTCTACGTGTGTCTTGCTTGTAAACAGAACGCGAGTTAAAGAAACACCAGCTAAATGTGTCCTTCAGTGAGAGGGAAGGAAGATACGGAAAGAAAAAAAATGGACTTTGGTATTGGGCATTTTCCATGGTTTGATTTATTACAGAATGGGTGTGAATCATGATGAAATATTTATGAGTGTGTGCAATGTTGTGCTGATCTGAATAAAATACTGGATCATAGGGTTCTGTCAGCAGCTGTATGGTTACAAACCGAGTTAGAGGCCTGCAACCAGCACAAATCTAAATGACATACGTCATAATAAATACAGAAATGACATGTCCTCAGCTACAAGGCTTGTTGGGGCTTGATTGAGGTACTTCCAGTTAACATGCTAACCTCATTGTTTTATTATAAGTGTAAAAACATCAAGTTACTGTTAGTTCACTGCCTGGTTTCACTTTCAATCTTAGAAACATTAACCTAAATACTTTACTTGTTTCAACTTTTGAAATCATTATTTGTTCAGCGGCTATTTTCATAGCCCCCCCCCCCTTAAAATGAGCTCTAATCTACAGACAAACGGAGGAACACTAAAGAACAATAAACCCTGTTAACTTCTGTTTCTGCACAGAGACAGCCCCCCCCCACCACCACTGGCTCCGGGCCCATGACAATAACTGGCTGTTTGCATTGCGTTTGCTATGTGTGAACAGATTTCCGGCCACCCCCACCCTCCATACGCACGACATCTGCCCGTGCCCCTGGGGGGATGCCACTCCCTCACTCTATCTGGCGTTCTGCTGACCCAGAACCCAAGAACAACACGTGTGCTGTCACCGATCGATCTGGGCTAAGGCAGAAACAGGGAATGAGTCCTCACGCCAGCAGCTGGGATGGCGTCGGTGTTGTAGCCCCATGGCGCGATAACTGAAATTGATTTTTCTGCCTTTACATCTATTTCTGCTCGCCTGCTCTGGACAGATACATGATGGGAGGCTGCAGCTGATATTCAGCATTTATATGTAGTTCAGCCGACTCCTCCTGATGGCTGTATAATATGTTTATTTCTTAACGGCAAACATCCTCCTGGTGCATTAGCCTCCTGTTCTCCTGCTCAGCTGATTCACTCTGCATAAACACAACAAGACGCTGAGCTATATTTAAATGCACCTGCTGCGGTGGCTGTTTTAGACGTGAACACAGTCGTTCCCTCAGACCTCATGCACCCCTATAAGTGTGTGGGCTAAATGACCTTAAACGTGACTTGAAATAGACTGTGTGTGTGTGTGACTCTGGTGGTTGACTCTTGCTGGTTTATACTTAGTTTTTTTGTTTCCTAACCTTCTGCAGGGATTCCACTGTCGACTCCAGCTGCTCCCGTCGGGACACCTCCTCCTCCCATCTGCAACACACAGCACAGAGGTTGGTCAGTTACTGCTGGTCCTGGTCCCGTGGGGCCGCTACACAGGGTAATGGTACTTTAGTGAGAATAATACTCTGGTCTCTGATTACAAAAGGCCCTTGGCAGTGTGGGATCACACCCACTTCCTCCTTCTATTTCTGACCTTTTGTCAGTTTTCCTCTTTTGTGCAGTAATCTTTGAACCCCCACTGCCTCAATACAAACAATACAGGAGGAGAGCAGAGTCCCATCCTCCATTAAATGGACTAAACATTGCTCATGAATAGTTCCTGGACCTATGAATGACTGCAGAGGGACATTTGAGCTTCACCACACCCAGAAGGGTGGAGTGTCTCTCTGCTGCAGACTGGATTCCTTCATGCTCACGGCTTCATTCCTCAGGAAGTCACAGGAGAGTCTATGATCTCACTGCCAGCAGCTGGGAGCCAACAGAGATCTCTGCTCGTGTTTATGGCAGAGATAAAAAATACAGAGTTTTATTGGATCAAACACAATCACAGCAAGTTGAATATTTTCTGAACTGGATTTTGGCTAAATTATTCACTTCATCATCTTCATCTTCAGCAGTGTGGGTCATAAACCCTGCCTCCTCCATGTAAGTGGATGGGACATGTGACAAACCTAATGTCAAAGCTGACATGAAGTAAACTACTGGACATTCTCTGACCTCAAATGATGTCCACAGTGAAAGAGGAAGTACACACGTATACAAGATATTTGAGCTTAATGTTTTGGATGAAGTGGAGACGTGTCATTAATCTTTGTAAGAAAGCTATGAACTATTCCGTATTAGACAAAGTCCACAAAGAAAAATGATGTCAAATTTAATGTGATGACATATTTCAAGTGGCAGACCAAAATAAACCCGGACAGATATTGCCTTTACTAATGCCATGGTGCTAATGTGGCTAAAAATAGAACACCAGATGCCCCCGGTGACTGCAAGCTGCACCAGGATGAACTATGATTAGCAGCGTAGATCTCCTCTCCTCTTGTGGGCCATATCGCAGCTCTGCACCATGGCAGCTTGGCACAAACAGCATTAGAGGCGTCCCTAATTGCCTCGGTGTGGAGATCGCGCAGCATGAGTCGGTTCCACACGCCGACGAATACGCTGCACTCATCTGGTTCCCTGAGAGACGGGATCGCAGCCGTGCTGAGTCACCGATGCTTCCCAGAAGAAGGGATGAGGGTCACAATGAAGAGGGAACTCATTCAGTGATGTGAAGTAACCACAGAGTATCTCACACACACTGATGTGAAAATGAGCCACTGAGGGACACTGGGGGGGGGTCTGTTTATGTCTGAGTATGTGTGCACTAATTAAATAATAGGGATATATGTGTGTGTTCCAGGTATAACTGTTGTTATGGGGACTTGTTGTTAGGTGCTGGAGACATATTTGAATATTACTTTAAGGTTAGGTTAGGCAGAGACAGGCAGTAACTATGATACAGGTTAATGTGTTTGTGTGCGTTTTTGTGCTTACGTGCTGCGTGTGAGAGGTCTCAGGTTGCCCAGGGATAATGTATATATACTATATATATATATATATAAGTTGCACATGCCTGACTGTGGGCCTTTAATGCCTGCACGTGGAAAAAGCTGACATCTGATAATCGTGACCCACTGGGCCGTTAGCTCACCCATACAGCCCCGACCACGGTGCAACCGTAGACTGCACATAAGAAGACACAAACACCGCCACAAGTCGCTTTGGTATCACAACACGCGTCACTGGAAATTCACTTTCTCAACAGAACTCAGCTCGTTTCCATTCAGGACCCACTGAATGCGCACTGTCTAATTAGGGAGAAGTATTCCTCGGAGGGGCGTGCCAGCTTCGCCCCGTGATTGAAGCCTTGTTCTAAAAATGCTGGCACTGCTGCTTCAGGGTGTCCACGAGCCTCCGACTGTCTGCCGCAGGAGCTGGGCTGAGGTAATCGCAGTTCACACCCTCTGCAGACAGAGACGGGGTCGTCACAGCATCTGCATCGCCGCCGTTGTCGCTTCCTGTGACAACTTTTTCTTTAACGAGCGATAACGGAGACGACGTAATTAAATCGACCTGCTGACGGCGGGGAAGCCTCTTTCTGTCGACCACATGTCAAGACTATTTATGTGATCTATCAAGGGTAATGAAGTCGCTTCCATGTTATTTGGAGCAGTAACAACTCAGCCACCCTTAAAAGGCAAATGGAAAATCATTGACTTGTTTTAAAGCATGCAGATTAAAATGGCTAATCCAAACAAAGACAACACCGCAGCCGCAGCGGAGGTATTCAGTCTGGCCTCTCTGGTTCTGGTTCTGATAGAACCTTTAGCCTGACTCTGTCAAATGAACACACCCGGAGTCTCCTTACAAGGACAGCGACGGCAGGAGGGTTGGGGCCTGTGTCAACTCACAGGCGTTTGTTTACTGCCAGACTCACCCTCCTCATTCCTGCTCTGGTTAATCAGAATCTCTGGCTCATCACATGTTAACTTATCTTACACAACGCCGACTGAATGAGGTGGCTTTGTCATTCTTGGGAGGCGAGAAACCAAAACTAGATTATGATGATTTTCATTGAGAAAATCAAAAGCTCTTTAAAGTATTTGAGGAATGAATCATCGTGGAGCTGTGGCAATGTGTCAATATAATAATAATGAGCATCAGGAAATAGTTTTCTTTGAGGCAACTTAATCTGCAGAAGCACTGAATAAAGTCACTGTTGTTTGTCCGAAAAAGATCCCAACTGTGCATTTGCTGATGCGTGAACAAGCGTCAGCGTCAATAACTCTGATGGAACATGTGTAACATCAAGGAGACAATTTCCCTCTGATGAACAATCACATTCCTGCAGCACTTGCCAGCGAACACTCCCTGCCTTGTGCGGTATGCCTGGGAGTTACACTTGATTGCGAGCTGCCTCAGTGTTTTCCCAGCACTGCAGTGCACTGTGAACCAAGAACGCACGCATCCAAACATGACGCACTCATGGTGTCGTGCTAGTTTCTCTCCTTTAATTATTTATACCTTGAATTGATTAATGTCCTCCAGAATCAAACTGATGACAGATAACGTCCTGGAGGCAACAAAGACATTTAATGATCACTTCAATCATAAATGTTTATTGGTGTTCAGATTCGAAGGATCTTACACGAACAGGCTGCAGATACCTCAAAAGAGATCAGGGAAAACTTTGAGGTGTGGTTGTTTCCATAAGTCCTCTGTTGCTCGTAATCCAGTCAGTCAGACAACTCCCTCTTCAAACTGTATGATGCTCTGGAAGACGTGAGTACAATTCCTGACCAGACATCTCAATTACAAGCTTAATACTGATCCTATGTATTAGAGTAGATTAACTCTTGAATACGTGCACTTCAAGACACTGTTATACACCCTTTCAGTTGCTTATTAGTTTTGATTTTGCCCTTAATCTGCAAAAAATGTATAAATGATGTGTTATTTAAGAATTGGGGAAATGTTATACAAATTATACCAAATCACACCAATACGCAATCCTCACTCTTATTAATGGCAAACCTTCCCCCCACTGGATTTTCACTCACAAATCTTCACACCTTTCTTAAAGAAAAGCTCCCCAAATCTGACTGAGTCTAAAAGCTTAAAAGATTTGAACAGCAACGCACTCGTACAACAGGAAGTGTTACTTGATAACCGATTAGAGGATCAATACATCTGGATGCATGCAGGACAAACACTCTGGCTCGGCTCAGCTCCTCATATGAAGTGAAGCCACTGGCAGTCGCGATAAGTCACCGTGGGAGTCAGTTTAATGCATCTCCATAGGCGTTGGTGTAGTGCCTTCACCATGACATTCCCCATCTTCTACATACAATACAGAGGCTCACGTGTGTGTCCCATGACGAACGTTCAGCTCAGTTTCTTCTAGTGGTCTTGGCCGGATAAGAGGAACGTGACGAGACGGAGCGCGTGTTGCACTGAGATGTGAAGTGGTGAGTAATGTGATGCTTTGCTGGGAGGAGTGGCGGTGGGGGGGTTTGACTGTAGTAGGTCATTGATTGAATGTCATGATGCTGTGTAATCTATAGCCTCCCCAGACTCCACAGTGAGACATGTGCAGCCTCCTAACAACCTAAGGAAATGAGCCCCGGCAGCGTCTGGAGGCTCGAGGGTCTCTGCTGACGAGACAACAGGCCAAGGTCAAAGCCCATGTCATTTGCTCTGCCATCTTCTGTCCACGAGTCCTCACTCAGATGAGTTACAGCTTCACTCAGTGTGCAGGGAGCATGGTCAGTCTTAAGTGTGGACCACCCGACCCAGACAGGACACAGACACCGCTATGGACCGGGCTGGAGGGCTGTCAGTGTTGCTAAGTAACCACAGACATTTGCCCAAGCCACCACTCTCATTGGTCCTCAGGGAGCAACCAACCGTTGTCAGTCAGTCATGTAGGGGACAGAGCTCATGTTTACTTACTGCTCGGACTCTGTAGGTCAGTAGTTATAAATGGATGCGTAGCTCACTGCTTACACGCACATCAGTGCACATCTTATACAGGGAGCACAGACAGCTACATGCTCTTTAAATGTCGACATTGTTGTGTGTGTGAATTTGGAACATTTTTGGAACGTTGTGGACTGGCTTTAGGCAAAAATCCTTTTCTTATTTTTAGAATAGAATTGATTTGCTGAGCTTGAGGGAAGGGCATAATATTTAGTTTTTTACAAAGCTATGAAATAATCCTTTATTTTAATAATCCCGAATGTTTGTACATTGCAAATTTAAAAGAAAACACAATAAAAAATATACACAGGATATAATGAATGTTGAGCCTGGATAAATATAACAATAACTGAGGATGGGCTGTAGGCTATAGGAAATATAATGAGTTTAATGTAAGTTCTGAGTTTTAAACCTGACTTGTTCATTAAAGTTCAAGCTGCAGCAGCTTATGTCTCGGCACTCAAATAAGGACTAAGCTTCAATAAGCTTTGTTTATCTTGACGTCTTCGTGGATCATTCACAGGCAAAACGTCACATTCACATCAGATAATCTACTGCAGAATCAGCCCTCGACAAAACTGTTTTCCCTGGATTTCAACAGAACGTTGAGAAGCAAGTTGAGACGGAACATGGACAACACTACCAAGGAACAATAACAGAAAGATGCAGCCTGGGCACGAGTTGTGATTCTGGCATGACTTGGAACAGGTTACGACCATAACAAAGTCATTACCACTGATCAAAGCCGCTCACTGAATAGAAGGTTTGGATCCTCCCGTCATACTGATGGACTGATAATTGGGAGCCACTGTTGTAACATGTCTAATCCTCTGTGCGGATCTGGCCCCGCATTGTTTCCACAATGACTTTTCTCCACAATATGGGTGTGAGCTGGACTTGTTTGCACTGAGCACAAACTGCACATGCATTATCTAATTGCTTCACTCCCAAAGCCTGTCCCAGCCCTCTTTTCTCTGGCCTGACGGATGCTGCTGTCAGGTTAGCGGCTGACGATTCTGTTTTTTTTTTTTTGGACGGGTGACAGACACCAACTAATAGGTTTGACCTGTTAATACACTGAAAATTAAAATGAGTAATAGCTTTCGATTGAAGCGATTGTAGAAGCAACGGTTCCTCAAACTGTTGGGACATGCAGCTGCTGCTTCTTTGAAACCAGCCCTTCGATTAATAGCTTGATTATTTTATAACTGGCAGCTGAATGTCTTCGCTAGAAGAGAATGGGCAGGGGAGTTTCAGACAACAAGCGTTTATTTTCCGACTTATTCGATTACTGGTGAGCACCGGGAAGGATTTTCAATCAAGTCTTGAACTTCACGCACAGGACTCAGCTTTCTGCAGCAGTGAGGGTGGAGAGGAGGGTGACGGACCACTGTGACAGAAAATCTGTTCTGCCTGCAGTTTGAAAAATCAAAGGGGCCCCACCCGCCTCACAGGCCTCAGTACTGTGCTGCTGTGTTGTTGTGTTCACACTGATTTCCCTTCACTGCTGCGTTCGTTATAGCGCTGTGGTCTCTTGGCTATTTACGTAACGCAGACAGTCCAAGTACCAGGTTTATAACTGCACAAAAAGCGTTAAGACCTGACTTTTGAAAACACACATCACAATCCCATTATGAGCAACATGCATGCCCAGGCCATGTCAGGGTGGAGCTGCACGACAGGGAGTGGCAGCAGATAACAGAAGAAGAAGAAGAAAAAAGAGATGAGGATATTCACTTCTGGCACAAATCCTCACATGCCAGGGTGTGTGCAGACAAATTACGTGACACATAATAGAGCTATGAGACATCGCCACTGGATAAATATCTTTTGTACCACTGGGAACACACACCTGGGGATAAACCCTGGTGGTGAATGTCTGGTTTTGACCTCAACAAGTTTCAGTCAGCCATGCTGAGTCAAATTAGGGTGACGGACCAGGAGACAGTTTAATAAAGCGCCTATGCACATTCAGGATGAACTGTTTCTTCTATTGGTTATCTTTTAATAGATAGAAAGCATCTTGCTCTTCTGAAGCGTTTTACAGATCGTGTGTCATCCTCAACCACTAGTGATTGCAAGAGTTCAAAGGGCCTCGCTCGAGCACGCTGACGGACAGGGAAAATACAGCAACATCAAGTAATCCACATTTATTCACGGTAAGCTTCATGAATTACTCTGTATACTTTAACAACCATTGTTTTGCTTTAGTTTTTCTGAATATTTACATTTGTCCAAACTGTCTGTGTCTGTGGGAGGCTAGTAATTATTTATTTTGACAAAAATATGTAATAACAGCATCTGCATGGTCCTCAACTTCATATTTTTTATCACAGCCTTTACACCATAGACTGTTTATAAAGACGGACAATGCGTCCTCCCACTATCCAGAAATGATGCCAAATCAGCCCAGATGTGAAGGTCACCATCTTGACTCATCTGGAGCCAGAGTCTGCACAGTAGCAATCTGGCTGTGGTAGAAAATTCCCATCAAACATAAGAACACTTGGCCACTTTGATTGGAGCAGTGCTGTGATTTTACAGTTTGTTCCATGTCACACCTACTAACATGAAGAGGGTAGAGTTTATAATTAAGAGGAACGAAACAAAAATATCCCTTCAGCCTTTGCACTATATAGAGCTGTCAGTATTACTGGTTTTTGTTTACACTGATCATAGAGCGCGCCTTTATCGTGATAAAGATTGTTTTTCTGCTGTTATGAAAAAGATTCCACAGGAGATTTACAGACTTTATCTCCTCAAGATTTGCAGGCGACTACGGGGAGACACACATCTGGTTTAGTTTTATGTTGAGCATGCAACAGCACAGCGACAGATTTAATACCCCACTCACATTTCTGGAACATGCTCCACATTCTGTAGCGTGTGTGTGTGTGTGTGTGTGTGTGTGTACATTGTTGGTTTTCATAGGTGTCACGCAAACCAACATTTCCACTGGAATAATGAGCTTTAGAAATACAGAGGCTATTAAGTCTGTGTGCTGTGTCAGCACACCCAGGCCTTTAGAAAAGGTGCTTTTGAACCAGAGCAGGTCTGAGCAGAGGCAAAGGCTGGTGTTAAGTTTATTAGCTGTAAATAAAATAAGGTCTGATGATTATAGTCTCGGCAGGAAAACCTTCACCTGACAAACTGTTCATGCGCAGCGTTGCCTCTGGCCACGGCCGCTGCCAGGAGGAACGGCGCTTTTCCAAAACAATCCACCGACCAAACCTCCTGTGCGGCGCTCATTATGCAGTCAATGCTTTCGAGAGACAGGTGCATTTCTGCACTTTTAAATATGGCAACGCACCACTGCTCTCAGCCGTATCGATACCCATGAATAATCAACAACAGCCGCAGCTACGGACGCAAGCTCTGGGAGAGCAAAGGCACAACAGAGCAGAGAGGGGGACACGATGGTTGCTGTCAGGAAATAGAAACTACGTTTAAAAAGAAACACCACTGTTGACTGCTAGATTTAGAAAAGGCTTGGTGATGTCCACGTCCTTTTCAGCAGACATGGCACATGCAGCACAAACTGTGTGTTGTTTGGGACAATTTCCTGCTCACTCATGTCAAGCTGCATGTTTGATAAATGTTGAGGGAATCCAGAACATTTTGTGTCTGAGGAATGTTCTCCCCTCCCTGTTCCAAGGTTAACGCTGTGGTGTCAGCAGCATGTCTGAAGAAAGAAGCACAGCATATGCTGTACAAATGTGTGTGTGAATGTGTCTTGTAGTGTAAAATCAAGCAGATACAACTTGAATTAAGCATGAAATATAAATCAAAAATAATTAGAAATGCATGTATGAATAATGACTCCAGTGAAAGGCTGATATGGGCTGAACATCTACAACACGTGTGATCAGAACGACCGGGATAATGCTGCTCAATGCAATTTGCTTTGGAAAGCCCAAAAAAAGTTGTGACCTCATGAGAAGGGCACCACACCGACAGGAAGGGGAGGGGGGGGAGACACATAATAAACTCTTATCGGGAGCTGAATGGTCTTAGTGAACTGAGCTCTCTCTCTGTATCTCAGCAGCAGGAAGTCTTCCACTTCGAGAGGCCCCAGCGCAGAGCGGCGGCTGCGTGCCAGGATGTGGTGCAGCGCTGGCTGGAGGTTGGAGCCTCGCCGCTGCTAGGTGACGGCTTAGTGAAAATCCCTCTCCCAAATAGACGGCCTGGATTATACAGGGGGCAGGTCAGCGGCAATGACAGACGGGCGGGAGCTGTGTAGCTCATCGGTGAAGCACGAGAGGAACTACGTTTGAGCCTTCAGTTCTGGAATAACATTTTACTTCACCGTTTCATTAGGGAGTCGGTTGTTCAGTTACTTTCAAAGTGGGCACACGAGCCGGCCTTAAGGAGATAAAGCTCTATGTGCGAGTTACTTGACATTCACTTCCTGTGAATGGTTCTGCATACGGCCTACATTTGCACACACATTAAGCTGGTAGCAGCAGGTCCAGATCCAAGCTGATGTGGAGCGAATAGAGACGTGTGCTTTCACATTAATCTATGAGTAAAACGCTGCAGTGAGCAGTGCACCTAAAAAAGTGTACAATACTGCCATTATACTGCTCTCTGCATTTCCCCTCAGTGCGCGATCGATATTCATGCAAACCACAGTGATATCAGTTTAAATTGACAATGAACTGCTGTCGAGTTCATCCGCTGCGTTTAGCACGGACATGTCTGCATGTAGGCTAATGAGCATAATGGATGAAGTCATCCGCGACACCGCTGCACCCAAAGTTAGACATGTAAATGTTAGAACATGCAAATTGGGCACTTTGCATTAATGGCCACATCATCGTGAGTGTTTGTCAGCGTCACTCGCTGTTATCGGCCTCTCAAGTCTGTGGCAATTACAGGCAGCGGCTCATGACCCCGCGAGTGATACATTTCACAGTGACGCAAGGTATCGGGATGAAAACAGGACAGCGGCATCGACCTTTACCCATCATCCTTTGTGCGGCTGCCTGTCAGCGTGAGAGGTATGTAACCTCACAGTTCAGCCACCAAGGCACTAAGTGGTTGTTCATATATGCTGGTGGTCTAATTTATGAAGCTTCTCCTCAGACGGCTGTATGAGAACTGTCAGTACTTAATGTTTGCATGTGAAAGACAGAACAAATGAAGCACGAACACATCAGAGTAATTAGTTGAGAATGTGGATTAAATCTGTTAAAGAGCTTTCAGAGAACAACAAATAAACCCAGCAACTTTGAAAGAATCACATTGTTCTCTACTTGTATAATGTGAGCAGCTGATTAAGACCACTGTTTATATAAAAAAAAACTTTCTGGCCGCTATTGAGATAAGAAACAAACAGCAAAGGATCCTAATTTCCTAATCCTAATTTGGTTTCATTTGAAAAGGGTCAATTCAGATTTAGATTTTTAAGTATGTATTTCAAAGAACTGCTATTTAGTCTCGTGACAGGGTTCAGGATTTGTCCTGGGAACAACTATATGACTCTGGATCCAAATGTTTAATATATAGGTCTATATTTTTTCCATTACCCAGACACATTCATCTGTGTTCAACCTGTGACTTCAGAAAAAACAACTTCATGAGCCGCAGTGTTAGAAAACAACCACCTCTGACAAGTCACGCCATTTTGCCTCAGACTCAGAAATGACACCAGTGCGTGTTTCATATTATTCCTCCAAGTGGCCGGATCAGAACTGGACCTGCCGGTCATTCATCTCCTTGTGTGTGTCCGCACTAGTATAGCTTTAATAAATCACCAGGGCGGTGTGGGAGCACGGGGGGGGGGGCTCCTCCATCGGGACTGAGGATGCCTTACAAAGCAGTCTGTATGACACAGAGAGGAGCGAGGGGCTTTGGAGGAGTGGAGGGAAGGACGAAGGAATGGCCGAACACAAAGGGCACAGAACAGGCGAGGCGAGGCGGGACGGGGCCTGGGGATTGAATGCTCAAACGTGACTGTAGTAAAGAGGATTTAGAGTGGGACTCACAGAGAAAACAACTGGGTGATGTAGCTCCTGAGCTCTGAGCTGAGATCGAATGAGGCAGGGGGAGCAATTGCTCACCATGATTATAGGTCAATGAAAAACAGGCCAGGAAAGGTTGTTATTCTGCAGCTCTCTGCATGTAAATACACAATAAATAAACATGCCTGCAGACACTGGGAGTGTCACTCAAGGTAAAGGTAAATATAGCATCTAGTAGCTGTAAAGTATATTACATATAATCAACTAAGCAACCTTTGGGGGCTGATACATGTTTCAATAGTGAGTGTTTAACCCCTGATAAAAAGGGAAATGATGTGGCGGTTTCAATTACTGATAAACACAGGAGCTGCTGCTTGTTCTGAAGGGATTTCTGACTGGGGCTGCAGCAGTTTTTTGGTTTTGGCTGCCGTCCCAGTCGTTGCTGTTCATCCTCTCTAGCAGAAATGCACAAAAAAGGATATGCTGGTTACAGGGAATGACTAGACAGGATATCCAGTTTCCCAAAGGGGTGGGAGGGCGCACACATTCTGTGTCACTGAGTCAGTGCTCTCGCAGGGAAATCAGCCACCGTCATAGCCGACCTCGTGCGAGCAGACAGGCCTGTTAAAAAAATGCCTGTCTGCTTGAATCATGACGGCAAACAGAAGCAGGCGGGCGCTTGGCGCGTCTCCCTCTGGTAGCCGGGCCAAGCCGGCCAGCAGTGACGCGCATGGGTCAGCCAGGGAGGCTGCAGTGAGTCCTCAAGGAAGGGGAGCTGATATGACTAAGGGAGAAGAACAATGAAGCATGCGAAGGAATTTCCTCAGACGAGTGTGAGAAAGAAGAGGATCGGTTGAGTTCACAGTCTTTGTGTGAATGCTGAGCAGCCGCTCTGACATCCTCCATGTGAAACACTACCTTCAGTGTAACACTTGAACTGTGATGCCTGTCATCTCTCCACTTTACTGTCAGATGAGACATCGGCTGATCACAACCCACAACGGGGGAAGAGGGCAGTTCACTGAAAGTGGCGTGGGGAGATGAAAACAGGCCACGATCAACTGACTCAGACCACTCATGTGATTCTCTTCAAAAACAACATCTGTTTGTCATCACGGTTTCCCAGAGCCATCTTCAAATATCTTGTTTTGTCAAATGAACGGGTCGAAGCCCAAACAAGTTCCACGTACACTGATTTGAATGGGACAGAAAATATGTATTCATCACAGTGATGACGCTGTAAGATGAGAGTGTTGTTTAAAATGACGAAACTATTACAAAAGATAAATTGACAATAGTTTCAGGCTTCAGGCTAGTAAGGGTTTCATCTCTGATGTGAACTAGCACTGTTTATGTTTTCAGATCTGCAGTAGAACAACACCTGGGCTTATGAACTGTACCCCAGGGTACACTGGATTTGACCTTCTGGCTGTTATTGGTGCTATATACAGTTCTTTTTTTTTAAACATGTCTCTGATACTATACAGGGAAATGTTGTTTTGAAGATGAATTTCCATTCTGTCCATCTGAAGTAGTGACGATAGGGGCCCACAGCCAAAAAGATGGAGGGTGACACTTCACTTTTTAAGGACTCCTACATCCCTCATACTGCACTTCAAATGATTCCTGCTATCATAAAGTCTGAATGCATCATACATTACTTCACATAGTGTGCGCTTCACTCGCCTTTTCCTGTACTCGTCCCTCTCCCTCTTGACTTTGGCCAGCACGTTGTACAGAGCCCTCAGTTCTGGGGTGATGGTGTCTATCTGGACCCCAACTCCGTCCGGGTGCGTCCACGTCACCCCGGGCCCCTGCAGGGTCTCGAAGCGCTCCCCTTGCCTCCGGACGTGGGTGAAGCTCCAGATGGTTCCGGGCAGCCGCGACTCCGGGCCGTCCGTCTGCACGGCGACCTCCCGGGCGTAGAGGTGCCGGTACTGCGTCCTCTGCAGGGCTTGCTGGAGCTGGCCCTCCAGCAGCTTGTTCCTCCTCTCCAGCTCGTGGACCTTGGCGAGGAAGCAGCGGAATCGCAGGTTGAGGGTTTTGAGCACATGGATGTTGGAGCCCAGGTCGTTGCGCAGGGCGCTGGTCGCCGCGCCCGTCCCGGTTGCCGGGACGTTGCACACGGGTCCGGGCGGAGAGTCGGAGAAATACAGCGAGTTCATGCTGGCGGCGACAACAACAACACAACCCTGTAATCCAAACTATGGGCTCTGGCCGGTTTAGACGCAACAACAAAAACCTGTTGTTGTTTTATCTGTTCATATTCCTCCTCCTTCCCAGTTTCTCCTTACAATGCAGATGCTGGGGGCGACTGCGCAGCTGGAGACGGGGTGGCCATCACCGACCCTGCTGGATGTTTACCCCGAGACACTAACATTGAACCCACCACCACCTCCTCCTCCCGGAGAGGGTGCTCAGAAGCAAGTGATAAACCCGGGGAGTCCTTCAGGAGCCGCCGAGGGCATCATCTCCTGGAGCAGCGAGAGCTTTGACGCAGACCGCAGTAGGAGGCACCGGATCCGGGACTCGTGTCCGTCAGCCTCATCTCTGTGTCTGCCGGCCGCTGTGTGAGGAGCCGCTGGAGCTGTGCGGGTTCATATAGTGAGGGGAAGGGTCCACCTTCTTTCGCTGCTCATTCTCGACTCACTGGGAGCTCAGTGTCCTCCATGTGGCGCGCTGGGGCGGCAGGTGGAAGGACCGCAGAGTCCGGCCTCTCGCTGCTGTGCGCGGATCATGTTGCACGGCGCTAAACTCGGCTCTGTGCGCCACCGGCCCCTCCCACCTCTGTCCTCCCCCTCCCGCTCTCACCCGTCACGAGAGGCACCGCGTCCCGGCTGAGGACATCAACACGAGCCTGATTAAAAGGATAAAGTTAAACTGCAGCTCCAGCAGAGCCTCTCCAGCTCCTTCGGCTTTGCGCATTGTATTGAGCGATTTTCTGTACAATGAGGATTACTTCATATTCAATAGTCATAATATTTTTTCAGGGAGTAGAAATATGATGACGCCTTTCTATTCCCTCATAATTAATTTCCCTTCAGTCCGTTATTGTGGCTATACAGTTATATTGCCTGTATGTGTATATACTTTACTTTTCATTTGTCATTTCACTATTTCTATTCCTGATTTATTCCTATATATTTTCATGTCTGAAATTATTTTATGCAGGCTCAGGTTCTGTCCAAACCCTCATTAAAGTTGATATATTCATCACCTACTTTTTCTTAATATTATTATGTTATACTTCTTTAACATAGGTAAGAAAATGTCTGTCACAAGAAAGAGCTGAGCTTATCATGTATTATCTTATCATTTCATATCTTACCTTATCTTGTCTTGACTTGTCCAGTTGTGTCCATTCGTATCCAGTCATGTCCAGGCTTGTCCTTTCTTGTCTTGTCTTGTCTTTCCATAGGTTCACTGCATATAGAAGAAAATCCCTTCCCGTTGTATTGGACAGTATAGTCTGCATCATGTTTAAATGACACATGCATATAATGTAATTCAGCCTGTATTATATATAATTCGTTAACACAGGTTGTGTCACGTAGACGTACTTTACATATTTAGAAATACTGCAGTAGCCTGTTTTGATAAAGCATTTTGCATATACACGAATGTAGATAAAGCACAGCTCTGCGCTGTGGGATATTTTACTGCAAATGTACTTTAGATAACTTGAATCTGCAATTATTGTATTATTAATACAATTCTCCATGTTGACGCATGATGTATAACGTCACTCAAAGGGCAGAACTGCATTTACAAACCGAATAGACAAAACATTTCATGTGCAGCTGAATGACTCTGCAGTTCTCCTGCATGCAATATGCAATATGCATTATATGCAATAGAATATCGGGCTCAAAGGTCTAAAGGCAGCCAAGGACCTTAGTTCACCTGCACACTGATCTCTGTGAATCCGCTTCTCCTTGTTCCATGATGCAAAGTTATTGCTTTGACTCAGGCGACCTCTGGTGGATTACGCCTCTTACTTCAGCTAGTTGTGCAAACTTTATTCATATATTATAATGACTGGTTCTGTTCATGTTGGCTAAGCGGTAGAAGAAATTAAGACGGTCTTCTTTAAGTGCCACAAATATCCCGCCTCCCTAAAACTCCCTTTTAGTAATTTTATTTTGACTCAGGCGCGTCTTGGTCAGCTGCGCCGATCAGAAACATTTGGGGTCCTTTGACTTCACGTGTGCGTCTGCAGCGCTGCCATCGTGAGAGGGAACCATGCCGAAGTCAAAGAGAGACAAGAAAGGTAAGAACATATCCCTCAGACTGTCACACGGACGAACACAACCACTTCAGTGGTTATGTGTTTAAAGACCACAACAGAAAATGGACGTGCGGGGGTGAAAGCAAGCTAACGTTAGCTTAGCTAACGAGTTAAAGATCACCCCGAAGCTAACTCCGGATTCACAGGCTTCCCTGATCTGAAACATGGTATTCAGCCTGTATGAGGTTTTTTTGTTCAGTGTTTACGAAGCTAGTTTATTGGCTTTCGACCTAACAGGTAGAACTTACAGTTAGTAATATGTTTCCTGTCGCTCTCTCCCAGTTTCATTAACGAAGACAGCCAAGAAAGGGCTGGAGTTAAAACAGAAACTGATCGAGGAGGTGAGTCTCTCCTGCCCTGGTCTCATGTCAACTGTATTTATATTGTGTTACAGGAAGATTTCTCCAGCTGCAGATATAATTATGATTATATGAACTCTTGCTCCTGTTTGTAGTTACGAAAATGCGTGGACACCTACAGACACCTGTTCGTCTTCTCTGTGGCCAACATGAGGAATAACAAGCTGAAAGACATCAGGACAGCATGGAAACACAGCAGGTAGCATGGCACGTCAAGCAGCCTGTCAGTGCCGTGGTGTGGAAACCGTGCCTTTTTAAAGGTGTTGTCTTTTGGATGATCTCTGAGTTACACATTGTTATTGAACTGCTTTCACCCTCCTCTCTATTACAGATTCTTCTTCGGCAAAAACAAAGTCATGATGGTGGCCTTGGGGAAAGGAGAAACAGATGAATACAAAGATAATTTGCATAAGGTGGGGGAGATCTCTCAGAAAAACAATTGCGGGTATCTGTTGTAAATGCTTGACTTTGTGCTCCGCTGATCATCTGTAGGTCAGCAAGCATCTGCGAGGAGAAGTGGGTGTATTATTCACAAATAAAACAAAGGAGGAGGTGCAAGAGTAAGTATTGCTGCACAGACCCGGGCTGTTATCATAAATATGAACCAGAATTTAGCTGAATGACGTTCTTTCTTCGTAGGTATTTCAATCATTTCAAAGAGATGGATTATGCACGAGCAGGCAACCAAGCGCAGATGGACCTAACTTTGGATGAGGGACCCCTGGAAAAGTTCCCTCACTCCATGGAGCCCCAGTTGAGGCAGTTAGGACTCCCCACTGCTCTCGAGAAAGGCAAGAGAACAAATATTTGAGTGTAAAGGTGAAATGACGAACGTTTCAAACCCTTTCAATCTGTGACCTTTTCTTTCACTGTAATTGTAGGGGTGGTGACACTGATGAAGGACCATGAGGTCTGTAAGGAGGGAGATGTGCTCACTCCTGAGCAGGCTCGCATTCTGGTGAGTTCTTGACCATTTCACTAAAGGAGAGGTGAACGGGTAGATTTTCATTTGGTTCAACCTTGTTGCAATTGTTTTTTCCACAGAAACTCTTCGGTATTGAAATGGCAGAATTCAAAGTACAGATCAAATGTATGTGGAACTCAGAAACGGGTGAACTTGAGAATTTTGCCAGTGAGGAGGAGTTACCAAGCACACCACCACCAGAAGAAGAAGAGGAGGAGACTTTGCAGGGGGAGGGGGATGACAGTATTGATACAGAATAGGATGTCTGCATCAGCAGGGGACTGTACATGTTAAGTCATTTTTTTGCCCACCTCAACACCAAAAGGACTTTGATGCTGAAAGTTTATCCCTACACCTTGTGTGTGGACTCTGGTCTTTGTCCTGTCTTCTATTCTCCCCAACCATCTTGAATTTAAGCCTTGGATTCTTTAACTGCTAGGGAGCTACTCGTCACTGGATTCAAGACTCAACAACAAAATTATCTTGATGCCACTTGTCAAGGTTTGGAAACATACTGACAGAAGGTCAGACTGTATTGCATTTAAGTACTTTGGCAGTCAGCTTAAACAAACATGCTGTTTAATCTGAGGCCAACTCATTTGATGCATTTTATATGAAAGGAAATGTTTTTGTTGATTTAAAGTTTTATTTTCTTTTTATTGTAACAGTTACTTAAGGAAGACTCTAGAAAACGATTTCTCCTTTGTCATTTTTACATTAATACATCGACACAGCGTCCTTTTGTGACATTAACGCAGATTAATTCAAAAGAAAATTAGAGTTTGGGAAAAGAAGTGCAAAATCAATGGGTCTCTTACAGATGTATTTTCTGTAAAATCTTGGATGATCATTATTGGGGGATTTTGGCCCTGAGCTGAAAAGACCGTTTTCATCTGAAGTAGTTTGGACACTCGTGGGCCGCAACATTCCAGGCTTCATCGAAGGCAGTGACCACAGCGTCGTCCAGAGGACCCTCCTCTGAAGCATCCAGGTTCTGCAGGAGTTGATCCATGTTCGACATGCCGATGATGACACCATCTCCAAGATCCCCCTGCGACCCCAGAGGAGAAACATTTCAAGGTGGCACACTGTATTTTTCAGCAATTTTGACTCAGTGGTCTTAAATACAAACAGTAACTGAACTGATACTGTAAAGTGATTAACTTTTAGCATAAACAAATTGGACTGATGCCCATCTGATGTGAGGTAATTCCCCATAGATTTAAGTATTGACTATTTCTAAGATTTGTTCCTGTTAAGGATCTATTAAGTAACTGAATGCACATTGCAATAGTGAGATGTGAAATTAGTCATGATTTCAAATTTTGATAATCAGTTGTATATCTTAATCTCCCAAGAATTAGCAACTGACCGAACTAAGTCAAATTTCAGATGGTTTCATTGCACAGCATCGTAATTTACCTTGAGTTGGGAGTGGTGGTACATCCAACGCATTGCGGCAGACGTTAGTGTGGGTTTGTCTGAGCCATACACCGACTCCAGCGTCTTGAGGACCAAGCTGATGGCATTGAATTGACTCTCCTTCCAGTATCTAACACAGAAGAAGACTGTCACTGCTGCACTCTGTGCATTATTTACATATGGAGGTAGAGACTAAAGCACGACTGATGTGGCTTGGTAAGAATGTCACCAACAAACTGCAGGTTCTTTACCGGTCTCTATATGCTTTGGCCCAGTTATTACCAAAGAACCTTCCTGCAGGCTGGGAGCCGTCTTTGTCCTCGTAGTGGTACTTCCCAGTCAGAAGGCCACCTGGACAAGATGGTGCCATGTCAGGGTTCAAGTTCAAAAGTTTTCCGCACTACTTGTAATTATGTAGTCAGAGCTGTCACTCAAACAAGACTGAATGTTACATTTTGAGAACAAAACTTTCATCATACAGCTAACACTGTATAAATGTTTTACTTTACCACATTTACACAACCTTGACCTGCTGATGGAGTATATGCATGAAGTGTAGTGTGACCTTAAAATGTGGTGTAGCATGTGAGCATAGTATTTTCTCCTGAACCAAACAGAAATGCGTATGCTAGTTGCACCAAAGGGAGACAGAGATAAACAGCACCTGCCAGAGGATTGTATGCGTAGAATCTCATTCCGTAGTATCTGAGACACGGCAGCAACTCGGTCTCCACCTGTCTTGTTGTGGCGTTGTACATCCCCTTTGAATGAGGGCGGGTCTCAGTTAGAAAGGGAACATCTCTGAATACAGTGGAGGAGGCTTAGCCACTGGGACACAATCTACTGTGATGTCCAACCCAAGTGCAGTACCTGATAAACAGTGGGCGTGATCCAGTTGTTATGTCTGCAGATGGTCACGATCTCAGCAACTTCCCATGATGCATAGTTTGACAGGCCAAACTCCTTGAATTTTCCCTGGGGGTAATTTACAACATTGCATCACATGTCATGAAGTGATGTGGACAGGTGACAAAGATGGCTCTCACAAAGGGCTCTCCTCCTCTGATCACTGCTGCTTCAGTTTCCATTCATTTCAGGTTTACAGTTGAATGAGTGACTCATGACTCACTCTGTGGCTGTTTTCAACCGCCAAGTATTTAGCAGCTGTAACCAATTCTTGGCTGCCGGAAGCAGAAAGAACCGGTTCCAAATTAACCACCAGCTCGGTGGAAAAGCCCTAACAGAAGATGAGGACTGGTCTCTGCACCTCTCTGTGGAGCTCATCGCAGGCCCTCAGGGTGTCCTGGATGGGGTTCTGGTGGTCCGGGGCATGGAGGTAGAAGAGGTCCACACAGTCAGTCTGCAGCCTCTGGAGGGAGGTCTGCAGCTGGGAGCGCACACTCTCTGGCTTCAGCGTCTTCCCGTCCCAGGGGTTGGCCTTGGTCGCAATGCTGACTGATGGACAGAGACAAAGACAAGAGAAGTGTTGCCGACACTGATTTAACTCTTTAACCTTTGTATACATGTATTTGTCTTTTCTTCGCACAATATGTCCAACTCATGTACTGGCAGCATGCCTACCTGTGCTGGGGAGCTTCATGGCACCGATGAGCGTCTCAGACTTCCCGTCCACGTACATGAAGGCTGTGTCCACATGCCTGTGTCCTCTCCCCAGGAACCTCTGCACCATCTCCCGACTCTGCTCGGCGTCAGCCCGGCCGCCGAGCGCCATCGTGCCCAGTAATGTCACGGGCCGCTTGGCCTGGGTCGCCATGTTCCTTCCAGTCATGAACTTACACACGTTTCTGGCAAAGAGGAGCTGTCGCGCTCTTCCGGAAACCGTTCCTCTCATGATGCTTGACGAGCGACGCGAGTTCAAAGGTCATGGAGGAGGAAGTCGACCAAGGGAACGTCATGAAGTGACTGAACCGCTTTAAAATGCAACACGCGCAGTGGGACGTGCTGGTTAACGCGGCTTCTTACGTTTGTTGCAGCGGGGCAAAGGTCATCGCCCCTTGCTGGTTCCTGTTTGACCACGTGATAATGTTACTTAATGTGTCTTCGTTTCACAATACGTAGATGACTTGTCAGAGGGACAGCACGTAGGGATTGCACTTCTCACGTTCGACCACAAGGTGTCAGTAAATCCCTATATTTGACCAATCCTAAGACCAATACTCAACTTTCTCAGAGTCCCAGCTAAGATCAAATAAAGCTGTGTTATTCCACACAGCGGGGAGGTCAGAATAAGGGAGACAAGGGAATGCAAACTTTTTTCATGAGACATTAAAAAAAACGCTGACTATGAACATGATAAAGACCTTACATTGCAGTGTTTTTTGTAGAATTGTTCTGAAGTGGACTGCAAATGGAATAAACTGAAAACAGTACAAGTGACATGAGAGACAAAACAGCACAGACGTTTATTTATTTATTTTTCTTTCTTCTTTCTTTTTTTCTTTGAAGATCACAGCCATGGGATGGAGTTGATGAAAGTCAAGGCAAACTTTATTTACCTGGACAAGTGGAGAAGGATCTGGTGTCTTCAACAGAGAAGTTTGCTTTAGTAAGTCTGAGATTTTTTGGAAAGCATTCAAAAATATTATTATATAATTCAAAGAATAATATTTAGGATTCAGATATTTTCACTGAAAAAATGTTAAATTTCCAGACTCAGTCACTGCTAACACAAAATACAACAAAAACGATTTAATCAATCAAAGGCACAACTATACTCATTTGTATGTGTACGACTTAATAACCAGGTCAATATATTACTTTAACCCCATCAAATGTTGGCCCCAGTAGCTCTTACCCCCTGCTCCTCCCACAGGTTGACAGTTATGGATATTCTGTGTGTATTATGGCCCAGAAACCCACAAACAAAGAAACGTGACCACTACATAACTCAGTGAACTTGTTGCAGTAAAAGATCTGCATCCCTGGCAGCGAACCATCTTGTGTCTGAGAGGCCCTGATCTAATTCAAACAACGTGCCGTGTCGCCTCCACCCTCGCAGGGCGCAGTGACGGCGGTGACCCGGGACTGTTCGGGGTCACGAACACACAACATGAGCAGCAATGAACGCTTTGTTCGGGGGAGCAGGGGCAGTGGGTGCTGGCTGCTGACCCTCTGACCGCACCATCAGCTGTTTGCCCTGCAGAGAGAGCGTATGGCTCCTCCAGACCCCCTGCACCTCCCTGCACCCCCCTGCTCCCACCAGAAACATCCTCTGGCGACCTTCTACATCACGCCGAGATGCTCCCACACCAAACAGGAGCACTTGGCATCCGCCTGCGCGCAGTGCGCACAGCTTCAAGACGCCTTTTCCTCATTAATAAACCAAATATACTTATCATGATCGTGGGAGGGAGTATGGTCACACATACAAGGTGTTGTCGCATGCCATTATGGCTGGAAATTCCTCGAGTGGCTAGTCTCAATGTAATCTTGATTTCATCTTGGTTCAACTGGATTTTCATAAATTGAAAACGAAAACTCTCAGCTGTGTCAGCGCACATTGTAGACGGTGAAGTGTCTCGAGTGCCTTTGGATATCAGAAGCCACTCTTGGTGTCCTCCCCTCCAAACACTCTCTGTCCAACCCCCCCCCCCACCCCTGCCATCATTACCAAGTCAATGGAGGGAGGCAGGGAGCGCGCAGCCGCCGCGAGTTTTTGCTCAGTAAATCTGCCGGGAGGGAAGCATAGGTGAGCTGCAGTGTTCAGTCAGTCTCACGCTCACACTGGCTCAGAGCGAGATTACGCACCGCACGTGATGGATGTGCCATCTATGGTCACTGTTGGTCATTTCCACGCGGAAGGTCCTTTACGCGCCGTTTAGGTTCATTCAAGACCGTCTGGATGGTTCCTTCAGTCCATTAGATGAGCTTGTTTTCATTTCCTCTGATCTAACCTCATGACCGAGTTCATGATTTTTTAAAACTTTTTAGTCTAATCCAAGAAGAGGAAGATGGACGATGTTATTTTTTCTTTTTTCGTAATATTTTTCCAAGTGGCACACACGTTGCGTTATGGCACGAACAGCGACCTGCAGCCCTATATGTGAGTAACCTTCTCTGTTTCTTTTATAAATATTTTACATATTCTGAAGGGGAGGTTTACTTTTTATTTCACCAAGAGGTTTTTACAGCCCCACGTTTGCTTTTGAAGTGTGAGCAAACTGCTGGTTCACCTGCACATGCACAAACTTGTGCCAAAGACTCAAACAGAGGCAAAAAACATGCTTGTAATTTGTTTCACATGTCATAGGAATGGTAGCACAGCTGCATCACAGATCTGTTCTGCAAAGTTCAATGTGCTGTTGGATTTCAACTCTCACATAGTTTTCTGTCTACCTGGATATACATGATTATATACTGTGCATGTACATTCCTAAGTGTGTCAGCAGCTATTAACCCCCCCAAAAATATTAAACACACAGCTTTAAATGATGTGAGAGGAGGTCTTCATATGCAATTATGCAGACAGGTGGCAGCGACAGTGATTACTCTTGTTTATGGGATGAGCAGCTGCATGTTGTCTCAAGATTCCTGCTGATCTCCATACTTCTCCTGTCCGTCCTTGGAGGTTTACCAGAGGAGTAAACTTCTCACTGTCTTCAGCCTGTCCAGCAGTGTGAAGATGTCATCAGCACCTCACAGAGACACACTTTGTTTAAAAAGGACAAAACTTCACAGTTAGGCAGCTCTCTCTCTCTCTCTTTTTTTTTTTTTTTTTTTTTTCACCTCAGGGTGAAAATATGAACCATCTCCCCTTTCTGCTGACACTCAGTTTCATCTAAGTGGAAATGTTTATCTTCTACTGTGAAAATGCATCAAAATGTTTCACCTGAATTATTTTTGGAAAGTTTTGCCATGATGTGTAAAATTATAAATTGAACTGATGTGCTAACTATTTGGTTGAGGTTGCACTTCATATGTTTTTGTTTCCGAACAAACCTCATGGCTCACATGTAAAACATATTCCAACGTGTCTGTTTATAATATCTTTTCTTTGATTTGTCTTTTTGTTTATGTTGTTTTGCTTTCATGTCCATGCCACCCCCTGAGAGACTCTCTGGTAACACATTGCATGAGATTACTGAGTTTAAGTCAGACTACAAGCAGTAACTTGTGCGCAGCACTCAGAGGGGTGATGTCTGAGGCTTTATCTTTAAGTCTTTAAAAAACCAAAACCAGACAGTAAGAGCAGCTTTGCACCTGAACACAGGTACTGCCCTCCCAGGCTTAAAACTGGTCAGAGCTGAAAGCCCTCAAGCTTCACCTGTCTATCTTTACATGCACCATTTCTTGCAGCGCTCATAAATTCCCCTGCTGCCATGTGTTCATCTGTAAAAACAACGCAGAGCATTTTGACATGTTAAGTATTTTTACTACTGCTTCTCGTTGCAGGCCCAACGTGTGCGTGGAGAGGGAGGTGACGCTGGTCGCCCAGAGGCAGCCGTGCGTGCAGGCCTTCACACGCATGGTTAAAGTGTGGAAGCAAGGATGTGTGGGGCAGTCGTGGTGCATGGGATACGAGAGGAGGTGAGTCATACACCTTGTAGTCTATCTACTCCACCCGTTCAAACCCTTTGGCTCTGTCCCTGCTGCACACGCTCCCAACGCCACCTGCAGGGGATGTCATGCTGCGCTGACTAAGCTCCGGCTACAGCAAAGCATTAATTGATGGTTTTGTGTGATTTGCAAGAGTTACGCAACCAAAATGATTAATCACATTGGGCAGCATCCGACAGGATGAGCCCTGACTCATTGATCTCCTCCTTCCTCTCCCCTCTTCGTCTCTCCCACTCTTGTTCTGTAATCAGTGCTTTAGACCTCTCATATCAGTTTAAGTGCAAGGTGTAGCCCCACTTCACCCAAGTTACCATCTATTTAACACTCAGTCGTCCCTGCAGTACACATTCCTTTGAAGCAGGGTCCTAATGCTAACACTTTAGCCTGTCCCTCTGAGTCAGTGTGAGGAGCCCGCCGCTCTCACTCGCTTTCTGCGCGTTATTTACCGTGTTACCAAGTCAGAGCCCACTTTGAAGGCAGCCAAGGCCTCAATTACTCGCTGTAAACGGAATGTGTTCCCACAATGTGTAATGAGCATGGAGCAAAGAGAGGGGTCTCAAAGTACAGGGACAGGCTCCGTCCTCTGATGTCGTCCGACAGTGTCACACTAAAAAACACTGCGCAGTCCGGGAAAACTGAAAGGCTGCGACCTTTTAATACTGGATGAATGTTTGTTTTTCCAAATGTAGACATATGGGAAACTAAACGTTAATGAACCACTTAATCAGCCATGATGCTAATATGCATGTGTGGATTCAAACACTGTGTCAAGGCTCCTTCAAAGCATCAAAGCAAACACAGCTGTCAATAATGATGATCAGTCAATCTTGACTCCCCCCACCCAAAGTTTTAACTTGATATTTTTCATGTGAACAGGACGGCGTACTACACGGCATACAGACAAGTGTACAGACAGGATTATGACACTGTGTACAAGTGTTGCCCCGGATGGTCTCGACTGAACAATGAGGCGGGTTGCCTTTATCGTAAGTATCCCTGATCCTTATGTTTTCCTACGACTTTATCACATTTGTTATTGACTTTGACTGTTTTATGTTTAACGGATGGAACATGTTTGAGTGTGTCCCCAGCTCTTGTGTTGTTTTGTTAAGTTCTAGAAAGTAAAGCTAGGGTCTTTATTCTCTCTAATGACCAACAGAGGGTCAAAAGGAAGTTTGTGAAAAATAGACCTGACATAGGCATGGCCACTGTGTGACATGTCTCTTCTTCTGGTTTAAAAGTAAAACAAGATCAAACTCGAGGCTTCAAGTGCGGCAGCTTAAAAACCTCATAAAACTCATTGACACCATGGTGGATTTCCACCAGATTTTTATATTCCCACATGGTTTAAATGTGGCTGCTGGGAGAATAATCCTCCAGTGGTTGAAGTGTTGACGTGTGAACATTCATCCACAGTTGAATGTGAGTGAGGTCATGGCTGCGCAGTGTGGATACAGGATGGTCTGGCACTTATCGCTTGTGGGATACTTTAGTTTTACACGGTGTGGCGCAGCTCATAATGTTGCAGGTTTTTTCAATGATCAGTTATGCCCCTCTCTTCATGTGGAGCTGTGACACTGGAAGTGCGGTTCAGAGGATTCCAGCACGGCAGAGAAGACAGATTACTGTTTACTCCCACCAATCACAGAGAAGCCCCCAAAACATCCATCAGCAGAGCCCACCTGCCGATCTGCATCAAAGGAACAAACAGAAAATAAAGCGAACCCTCTCACTGAAACTCTGACCCTCTGTGTGTGGACAACTATTTCTGCTGGACACACTGAGCTGCCACTTCTCTTGTGGTAAAGCTTCGCCTCACACCACTGAGACCAAGAAGCCTCCTTTGATGGGATTTCACAGCCAGTGATCCAGATTGCATAGCCTACATACCATAAACCGACCCATGGTAAAGACTTCCTGTAAACAGTTTGTCCCCTGTTCGGTTGACTGACAAGAAAGCTCCCATTCCCTGTCCTCTCTGCCCTGCCTGTGGACACCGTGTGAGCCTGAAGCTCAGCTCCCACACCCCCAGTGCGGACACATTACCCTGTGGGGCAGCCACCAGAAGTGAAGTGGCTGAGCCGGAGAGCAGGGGAAGATCTCCTGGATGGGCCTGTCATCAGTGTCTTATTATGGCATCGGCGCTCACTTCAAAGCGCCCTTTGTGTCCGGGGAGAAGGTTACAGTATTAAATTATACAAGGGAGCATGGCTCCGTCTACTTTTCACTGGGTCTGGTTTGTTTTAAAACACTCATAAAGAAATGTCTTAAAAAGACATCCATCAGGACAGTGGCTCCCCTCGCTCGAAGTAGACGGCGGGGTTTTGTTTCACCTTTCGCGTGACAATGGCTGCTCTCTTCGACATGACGCAGGGCTTTTATCTCTGTAACCAAAGAAGCGGCCGCACTTTGAGATGGGACAAACTAATCACCCTTTTCTCTGAGCCATTGAACCCGGATAAAAGGAAGCTCACGCCACAATCCTCCCTCTCCCACTCCTGCGCACTTTGCTATGCGCTATCTGTACTGTACCTCAGTCAACACTGTACAATCTGCGGAGGCGGTTTTCAACAGCGTCTTCAACATCCAAAAGGGAGAAAAAAATCTGCAGCTTTGAGCAAAATCCCCTGAAAAACACCCAAATGAGAGGAAGATGGGAATGCTTTGTGTTGAGATAGTGATTTAGTGTCTGGCACTAAACTTCCTTCTCTCTCTGTGTGTTCCCTACTAAAACGTCAGTGTAAGGTAATTAGGCTAACGGCCTGTGGGTATTGTGAGGCATTAGAGTGGAAGTGGGGGTCTAATTTAGTCGTAGATGCAGCAAACACAGTGGCTGAGAAGTGACAGGTTGAATAGTTTGTCATTCCTTCACTTCAGTGGTCCATTGTGCTCCATTGTACAGATGTTGACGTAGTCTTACAATATTGGATTTGTTGTGCTCTCCAGTGTTCGCTGCCTAATAAGTCAGATATTTGGAGAATCTGGCACAGCAGAGCTGTTGTTTTCCGTATCTTTCTGTTTGAGGCTACTATCATTAAATTATTATGATGGTTTCCAGTTACATAATGGCATTGCTTAAGAGCGGCTTGGATTTTTAAAATAAATATATAAATATCTCTATAAATATATTTGGATTTTTGAGAAAATTGCTCATATAGGGAAGTCAAAGCTGTTGGAGTTCTTTCACAATACACTGTAGCCATGGACTCGAATGAAGTGAAAATTACATTTATTTTCATTAATGAATTTGCAAAATTCTCATCAAACTTTGAGGGTGATATCTTCAAAAGCTTAATATATTGGTCTGAAAATTGAGTAGTCCTCATTTCACCATGTACTCTGTAGTTTGGCTTTTTGAAGAAAATCTTGTGCACTTGTTTCTTGTTCTGGTAAAAGCATCGATCACCAAAGCAGTTAAACATTTATTCTGCATTGTTTAAGATCTAATTAGCTGTATAGCTTCTCTATTCAATACTTATATCATCTATGACTATATGTCTACAAAGTCGGTGAGCAGACTGGAGCCTCTGGACCCCTCCCAGTCTACCCAAGGAGACTTTTTTGTGTTTTGAAAAGAAACCAATTGGCTCTATGACTAACTCGTCCTCCTGAAGGTGAAGAGCCCTTGACTCTGTGGTGGCGACTTCCTCCACTTAACTGTTTGGAGGGCCACTCAATCAACGAGTTAAAGCCTTTTGCCTCGGCCGGTAGCCACGGGCCGGGTGAGGATCGATGGGGTTCGCCCCAGCTGAAGTGGAAACGAGCAGTTATGTTGACTGACGGCAACAATAAGCTTTGTGATAGGGCCTGAGGAGCAGCGACAATGGCTTTTCCAGTTTGTTGTCCTCCTTAACTGCTCAGTGGGAACTGGGAACTGGGAACCTTTTGTGGCGGGTGAAGGTACATGTGAAATAGGCTCAGTAGGCAGGAAAAGAGGAAATGGTCCTCTGTCCATGGGTGGTCTGTGTGTGTGAGTGTGCACACACAACGCAGCATCAGCCATTATGTCAGCAGTCATTGGGGCCACATCGTGCACAGCTGAACACAAATAGACAGATCCATAGAAAGGAGCAGACAGAAGTCATCCAACTGAGACATAACATGGAGAGTTACACAACCACACTGTTGTGTAATTAAATAGTTTGTTCCCTGTACGTACGGCCCATGGTTACAATGACATGGTCCTTTGATCCAGTGACTAATGTTCAGGAAGGAAATTTAAGGTCAGTGGAGTATACCCAAAACAAAACTGTTTTTTCAGAATGCGTGGAGTAGCTGTCAAATATCAGGTGGGGATCGACAGACTGAAGACTGTTTGTAGCAGTAAATGCAAAACGAGAGACCTTGTTATGGGAAGTGATTGTGGAATTGAACATTCCTCAAAGTGAGAGTCCAAAGCAAACATGATTCTCGTTGTCTTCAGCAGAAAGGCCCAAAGAAACTAAAGAACTGCTGCTGAATAGCACTCCCATGATCCCATGCTGCTCATCGACCTCATCAAATAAAAGAGAACTATATATTGTGAGTTTAATTGTCTTCAAGGATAACATAGATAACAAATTTGATATATTTGTACTGCTCAGTCATGTGATGAATAAGGTGTATAGGATTTGGATATGCTAGACTAAAACAGCTTCAGTGCCATTTAAAACAGTTGCGTGAAATAAATCTCATAGTCTGCACCCTCAGACATTTTTGCTGAGCATTATTGTGACCTGGTATCTTGCTAAAACGGTATTTAAATCTTTCAAAGAAACCTGTCAGAGATCATCTGACGGAGCTGGCCCTGGTTTTCACTGGAGCCCTTTGAAATGACACATTCCTTTGCGGAGCAAAACATGATTTGTTGCCTCAAAATACAGTGCTTGGTTCCGCGAGTACCAATTACGGCACCAAACGGAGCCCTCGCGCCGGGCCTTTGTGTCTGCGAGCTGTCCTTAATGCGGTCTCCCTCTGGGACGCACTCTGGGGGTTAAACGGATTGACCGAGCCTCGACAAATAGGGCGATCTCTGCGTGGATGTGGTCATCCCCTTCAGGAGGCGTGACACCTGCTTGTTTGTTTTTCAAATTCGCCGCAAGCCGCTGAACCCTGCTCCCTGGCTGTCTCTGCTTCTCCGGGGAAGCTCTCAGCCAAGGTGTCTTTGTTATAGAGTCGAGGCACTCACAGCCACAGATGAGTCGGGTTTCGTGCCACGCTGCATGCCACATTATGGAATTATTTCAGCGGAGATTAAGTGGGGGATTAAGGCAGGGGGGTGGCCCAAAAATGCCCTGGTCAGCCACCAGAAATCCTGTGTCTTACATCTCAGAAGGTCAAAGGTAGTTTCCCTAAAGTGACTCTGAGAAGACATCTGACCTTGTGCTTTGTTGATTTGTTGCTGGTGATTGAGTTCATGTCAAGCTTTTCCTCAGGAATGTCCCTCACAGCTGGAGGTTTTTATATCATTGTCCTAAAGGATTTGGATCCAGTCGAAACCGAGCAATTAAACCTGACCACTGTGTGTTGCTTTTTTCCCCTTCTGCTCGTCTCTCATCTGTTGCTTTCACCACCTCAAACCTCCTGCACATGAGATAATCACAGAAGTGGGGGAAGCTGTGTTACTGTACACTGAGGTACTGCAGCGTATCGTAGCTGTTGTAGACACGCTGTCCAGAGGAGCTGGAAGTAATCATGGGCAGATTAGCGGTGGTGAGAGGGTCTTCCTGCTGGGGTACGATTTCAGTGGGCAAAAACGTAGGACTATTATTTATCCAGCACAACATGGGTTCCTTGTTTTGGCTTGCCTTGTGCACAACAGTGTGTGTTTACGTGTGGGTTATTTGTATTTGTTGAGCAGGTGCCTTAAGATGTGGCCAGAGGACAGACGCCAGTCTCACTACTCAGAGACATGGGCCAAATGACTCATTTGTCATTATTAGAAATCATGTCATCATGTCCTCCTCCTTTCTCTGGAAATGTTATTTTTATTTTATCCCTTGTGGCTGCCATCTGTAGATAGAACATATATGGAGGAAGGATAAAAGTGACGAAACACGTTAGGGACCAGTTCAGATGGACCAAATTTAAAAATAAAAGTCAACACAAATTAAAAAAAAAAAAAAGTTCAGAAAATAAAACGTTCATATAAAATAGCAACAATGCGTGAAGTCTAAATTTGTACAGTGTCGATGATTGGCCGCGTTGCCTGTGATTGGCCTGGACGGGCTGGAAAATGTGTATCTGGCAGAGGACGGTTTCCTCCTGTGATTATACTCTGTGCTCCTTCATTCCCTGCGTCTGTGCTGCCCGTCAGGGGGGGCAATGACAGACATCAATCCTCGAGACCTGTCATCACTAAGCACTGTAGTCTGCCCAGCGGTGTGCAAACAACAGGCCTGGCTCAAACAGCTGTTCCGCTTCTCAGGGACCTTATCCTCGGAACACGTCAGATACAGTGAGCGTCCAGCACACACAGCTTCAGGTGAAGGACTGTCATAATTAATGTGTGAGGTGAGCGGATGGAATGTGATGGTGCACCTCTGAGGTGGATGCACATGTTTTGAGCTTCCTAAAGCCTTGCTCTATTCTGTGTCCTGAATTCTTTGAATTTCACGTTGTAATGAGGCCGAGCAGTTTGACTCACAGGGATTTATGGATACCAGGCCGCCGGCACTGGGAGATGGACGAGACTCGGTCACCCTGTGGCTCTTTGATTTACCCCTTGACTTACACCACTGTGTCTATATGACCACGGCCCGTGACAGTGATCAATAGTTCACATTCTCTGGTAACAGGAAAGAAGACACAGAGGCCAGCGGTGCCAGTCGTGGTAAACACTATGAAGACGGAGTTTCATTTGGCTTAATGCCTGAATCTCTGCTCAGGAAGAACCAAGGGATGGATTCCTCTTACATTGGATAGTGTGAAAGAAGGAGAATCAAGGTTCCACTTTAGCGAGCAGGCCGGTGATGAGGCTTTGATAGAAAGAGTTCACAGTCTGAAAATGCCAATGTTGACGTCTCACGGTTCCAGCCAGGTGTATGCTTTGCTTTGCTCACCTTATTTCCCCTGTCCTGTCTCTCCTCTCTCACCGCCCTGTCCGTCCAAATGGACACGTGCAGCTGTGTGCAGCTACGGCGTGTGCTTCAACGGGGGCCATTGTCGGGCGGGTTCCACCCAGCTCTGCGACTGTCCTGCGGGGTTCAACGGACCCAGCTGCCAGTACGGTGAGTACCAGCCTCCCCACTGTTATCCTTAAGCTGTGAGCAGACATGAAATCTGGACAATTGCGTCTGGATATTTTCTGGATTAGACGGGTGCACATCAACGGAAAAATCATCAACAGGTCCACTTGTTCACACTGACATTTCCCAGCCTCCCTGCTGATCTCCGTTTTAGAGATCGCCTTTCACTTCCAGTGAATTTGAATCTCCAAACGTAAGCATGGGCTGTTTTTTTTTTAACAAGAAGCCCAACTATCAGCAACTCCATTGTTGAATAAGCTGTTGAAGTAAAACAGCAGAGAATTCTGTTGTTTTTTCTGATAGCACCACACGACAGGAAATTCCTCTTTGTGTAACGTACTTAGCAGAATGAGACCCTCCCAGACGACACTGTCTTCTGTTGCATAAGAGCAGACAACTGGATTTCTTTTGTATCGCGATGGTCTGACCTGCCCTTTACATCTGTACTCAGCTCAGGGACATTTCTCTACAATTTTGCGGAGGGCCTGTATGAGAGAATGCAAATGTCAGAATCGGTTTCTCCTGATGCTTAGACACTACAGTCAAATGTCCTAGTTATGTCTTAGTGAGCCTGTGTGAGAATTAAGAAAGGAAAATGTGGATCCACACATTAAATTGAAAAGCCAATGAGGTTCCTGGGCTTTTGACAATAATGGGCGACACTAGTGCTGATGTGCTGTAAACAAAAACACCTTGTTCTGTCCTTCCCCAAACCTGCTCTAGCCAGATGCCTCCTCTTGCCTGAATATTCTGGACATTTTTCTGTCAGACTATAGGACCCCATATGATTAGAGCTTTCGCTGGTACCGAGGCTGAGCTGGCTTACCTCTGCTGATTTCCTCATGCTTGAATGAAAGATTTAATCAAAAGGACTGAGGTTCCATGACCACACATGCTCAACGAGGTGCAGCCGAGCGCAGCTTAAGGCCACAGCATGTGAACATGCAGGACCTGGAAGAAGATGGAAACCATGTGTAGAACCAGTTTGTAGATCAGTCCTACATTAAAGGTACAAGTAGTAGACTTGGCATAAACACGCAGGAATGAGGTGACTGGGCCTGAATCCCCTGTGATGTCAATGGATTGAATGGTCTTATCTGAGTCATGTGTACAGGCCTTCACTCGCTGCACGTCTGCTGTGGACGCCTGCCGTCTTTAATCTTAGCGCTAGCAGCTCATCAGTCATTGCAGGGCACCGCTGCATTTTTCCCTGACGCATAATGATGTACAGTTGAGAATCTACTGTATCAATGGATTAGTGCTGGAGCAAAGGCAAGTGCACGTGAAGGGGTTTTCAGGTGGGGTCTGTTATTCCCTTCATCCTTCACTTTTGACAGTGGGAGACAGGGTGATGTTTGTGGATGCTGCTCGACAAAACGTGTAAAAATTCATTCTTAATCAAGCAGAAAACTCTCCCGTAATTTTTGCATAATTCTGCTGTCAAATGCATGGTTACTCTCTGGAATACTGGTGATAATCTTTATCTCACTCCCTGACTCACACAGCACCATCCCACCAAGTTTCATGAAAATCGGTTCAGTGTTTCCTCTTTATAAAGGGGTAAAACCTCCCTTGGCGGAGGTTATGAATCAGGGATGAGAGGGTGGACATTATTAGGAATCTATGAAAAAAAGTGAAAGAGGAACTGAATAAAAATACCTTGTGTAGGATTTGATTTATTGGTGTAATAACAGGTCTTAGGATTCCTGTTCCTCACCCCCCTCGAGACACCACAACATTAACCTGTCACATGCGTTTATTGGACGAAAGAAAGAAATAAAGCTTATCAAATGAACACGTCTGTTCTAGAAAACTAAACAGTGCTGTTTAAACTCAAAGCAGTTTCACTCCTGTGGCCATATATCAGTGCTTTTATTCATGGTCTCATTTCAGAGCATCAGAGAACATAAATAAAGGAAGTACAGGAACTTCACTCTGTGATGTGCATGAAGAGTGGGAGCAGTTAAAAGCGTTGGCCTTTTGTCATCATGAAGACCATTTTTTAAATTCCATCACAGTTGATATCTACTGTAGGAAACCAAAGCCAGACATCAGCTTCAGAACCTGTTCAGACAAAAGGGTCTGGACTTTCTCGGGAGTTTGTGTTCGACACGTGACAACACAGCTGGAGATTGTACGGGTCAGACAAAATGAGTATTCAGAGGGTTGGTGTCTGCACAGATAATGTGAGAAGGCTGACATGACGGCGCCTGCACGCCAGCTCTGGTGTGATGACTTCTGCTGACAATATCCTGCTGTATTCTCGCATGTGCTCCTGGAGAATCTGACTCAGTGGTTTGCATTATCACTGAATAATTTCTGAATAATCCCTGGAGTTCAGTGAATGTCTGAAAGACAAGACCATTTAAACAGTGGGACCCAAAGTTTGCTGATATTTAACTCCACCAAAGAGGTTTTTATTTTCACCCCCTTCAACAGAAACTGTTGATCAGATTTTCATGAAACTTGAAGGTTGGGCCCTGAAAGAACATTTGATGAGGAGCTGGGAAATTTTCATCACTTTTCACAGTGTTGTAGAATTTTCACTCTTTCCTCTGGAATAATTCATGTTGCTTGTTGAAGTCAATCTGCCTCTGGGGGGACACTGTTTGATATCAGCCAAGACATCAGCCCCCCCCCCCCCCCCCCCCCCCCCCCCCCCCCCCCCCCCCCAAACCACCCGCCCCCCCCCCCCCCCCCCCGTCATTGAGATCCAGCAGCATTGTTCTGCATTGTGAATGATAGCTGTCATGAATGGGCACCTAGGGGCCCATGTCTCTGGAGAGCAATGCAGCAGACCCCCACACCCTGCTCCTCCCCGCTATTGGAGGCTATCAGTCCGTAAACAGTCTGGCAGTTATATAGCTCTGTGATTGGCACTGAATGGGCCGCGGGACGAAGGGCACAGGGGCCACGAGTGACTCCGCCTGACCGGGGGCAACAGTTTAGGACGATGAGAGTGGGACGCAGTCAGGAATAGTTTCGCAGCTGTCCCTTTTCTTGAGGTCCCACATGAGCCAAATACAGGTCACATCAGTGTCAAGAAGCCCGAGGGCAACGGCAAACACTGAGTACAAAGTGGATCGTTGAGGAGCGAGAGGTTTATAGAGTGACGGCTCTGATATATTGTTCCGACATAATGAAGAACACTCCGCCGTGGTCAGACGCATAAATATTTTCTTGCCGCGCTGTCACTTTTCTTGGGCCCTGGATAAATAACCTCAGTGGATTTGGGGGTGGGTGCGCGGCTGCTCTCACATGCTGATGTTTTAATTCAGTTATGGCTGCGGTCCACATGTTTCACACGGCTGTCAGTCACCGCTTGTTCTTCACTCCTCGTGTCAACAACGTAAAACAGCCGGAGCCACAGAGGAGAGTGTGGTCGAGGACAGCCGCACTTCACTCAAAGATTCCCATCATCGTTTAATCACCGCAGACCGTCCTCGGCCACATTCCTCCGCAGCCGCGTGCCACGATGTGCGTTTGATGTGGTTCCTCCATGTTTGTGTTCGGCGATTGGTGTCTGTGTTTATGACGTTCAAAGGGGCCAATTAGTGCCATGTTCTAATACTTGTATGAGGCTGTCATCTGTTTTTTTCCGTTTTAGTAGTGCTGTATCTCAGCGATGTACAAAGCGGTAATTACTTGTTTTCGTCTTGTGGTTAGACAACAGCTGGTGCCCGGAGGCTCCTCAAGTCATTTCCAACTCAATAAATCCCACGATCCATATCAGACATTGCCATCAGACATTGTGACAGATAAGCTCATTTAGACGTTGTGTGATATAGCATGACGGATGGACACTTGTGAGGAGAAGTCATCGCAGTTGTGTAAATAACTCTCCGGACTCTCCGGCAGTGTCTGATGGTATTCTAAAGTCCGGAAAAAAAAAACTTGCTACGCTGCTTCCAGAGGTGCACTGAACTCACTGCACTCAACACAATGTGTATTTTCCTGAATGTGAGAAGGCAAATGTCATTTTTCACAGCCTCAGTCCGGTCCACACATCAATCCAAACTGTCAAATCAAATCTCACTCCACACCCAGTGTCCATCATTTTGTCATAAATGTTGATGGGGAATGTTTAAGGTCAGAAATCAAGGTTTAAAGTCACATTGCCTTTAGCTTTAGATTTAATATTGGACTGTCAATATGCGCTCTTGAGTCCGCTTTGCTGTGGATTGTCTTTCGTAAAAACTGTGGCTGACTCACTCTGTGTCCCGCCTGTCATCAGCAGACAAGTGGTATCCACTGGGATCAACAGCCTCCGAGGCTTTTAGACCTCTGGCAGGGCAGATGTCTTCATACCAGCTGACATCTGGGCTCAGACAGACGGCCATATGAACAGACAGGCAGACAGACACTCTTTGTAACACAAAACTTCACCGTCTCAACTCGAGAATGAGTTGATGTCTCAACGCTGCCTCGTGTTTCCTGCTCTGAGGTGAGGGGTAAAGCTGATATTGGTATTCACATGAACACAAGGGGTCAGAGATACCTGAAAGAAATCCTTGCAGTATTATATTAAATACTGCATTTTCCATTCCTACAGGTTCAACAGGCTTTTATTGTTGATAATATCAAGATCTTAAACTGAGACATATTTCACTGACAGAGCTCTCTCTGTGTATTTTTTCTTTGGAACCATAAGCTCATGTCTTGGCTGTGTTTGGAGTCGTGTTGCCATGAGGCCCAGCTTGTTCTCAGCATCACTCAAGACAGAGCTTCTACTTTACTGATGGCTATCATTATCATTATTCTGTAATGTTTCGCTTCAAAGTAGCTCCCAGCCTCCTGCAAGTCAGTGGAAAGGTTAGCATAGCATAGCACCTGACAAGCAACAATCATCCACCAACATTATCAACGGGTGAGATGAGGCTTCTTAGTTCGATTTGACTCTTCCATCAAAAATAACTTTCTATATTTTTAATAAAAAAGACGGGGGGTTTTAAAACAGGAACATGAATCCAGCGTTTCTAAATATTCCTTCTTCTCGAGGTTGCACGTGTTTTGCCCGGAGGGACGTTTTCGGGTCGTCTCTTCTCCCGACTGACCCACTCCTGTAAATGTCATATACCACGAGCAGAATTTATTTATGTGGACTGAACGATGAACTGATTAGATTTCAGTGGTCAAAGGCCACATTCCTCACGTACTTGTGGCCGTGATTTATCAGAAACGTTCCATTACTTTCTCTTGGAAGATGAACGCACTAGAATTTCGTGGTCACAGGTCAAGGCTACTGTGACCTCATGTCACTGGACATAACTCAAGGATTCAAACTTTAGTTCTGATGGGGTATCTGGAATATCAGATTCAGTTCCTTCAATGGAGACGTTTTCTAAGAACGATTCCCACTACAGAAGTTGAGTTTGATATCTCCAGAGTTTTATTCAAGCATTGAAACAGTTGAATGAAGCTGTTGATAATAAGGTCATTCATGTATTTGGATCCTGTTGGAGCATGAAGGGAACCCTCCACAGTCTAGTGGGCGAGGTGCTGAGAAAGCACAGTGGGAATGATGATAAACCACAAAGAGAGAGAACACCATCAGAGATGCTGCTTTATGTCCACAGACAATGCAAATAACTTGGGACAATACACAGACTGTGATAAGTCCATGCACTCCAGACTGCACTTTTGATGTACTTTTACTTTCATTATTACCAGTTTGGGCGACTGTACACTGTCGAGCTGCGTCTAAAGTCAGGGGTTACATCCTTCAGAGGACTTGTCTCTGCAGCTGACACTTAAAACACCATGCAAAGATATAAGATTGACTTATCCTACCTATTTTAAACAGTAACAGCACAGTGATAAATAGCATCCTTTAAGTTATTTTATATTCTCATACCTAATGTACTTTTTCTAATACATTTGTCATGTTAACTGAAATCTGTTAAATGTACTGCCTTGGTAAAGCGGCTGGACACCTCTTCCATCAGCTACAGTCACCTGGACTCCAAGATCTAATTTTATTTTGAAAGGGAGGAGGGGAAGCAGGAACAGTTCAGGATATTTTAGGCCGCATGTTTACTCGAATGCTTGTTAGCAAGGCTGCAAGGTCAGGGCCAGAACCCTCGAGCTATTGTCAGAGTTCATTGTCCTGTTAAACGACACTTGTTGAGTTCCACACGACCTTTGACTTAACTTTGTCTGCTGGATGGACTCAGTGTAAAAAGGGTCTGAATACCTTCCTGTACTGTGACGTGCAAAGAAATGACCTTGTGTGCAGTTAAAGGGGTTGAGACATTCCTGGTTGCTTGCTTCACGATGATTCTTCTTCATTGTGTTGAAGGTGTCATGTGCCCTTCGGTTTGTGTTGACTCAGAAATGAGGACAGTCAGCGAGGGTGATTTCAGATGTTGTTCCGCTCCTCCTCTAATAACTGTCCTAGTCTGCAATTAAAGTTCTAACAGTCCAGCCGCGTGTCGTGACCTGCCTCTTCCTCTCCCCTGGTCTGTAAGCGCTTCATGCATTTTGATATATCTCTTACATCTCTGCTCCCAAACCAGTTTTTTCTGTCATGCATGCAGGGTTTCCTCTGAATTGTCATATTTTTTTCGTTTTTTTCTTTCTTTCTCGCCTTCTTGCCAGATTAGAAGATTACCCGTGATTCTTAGAAGCTGCTGTTGTTGTGCTTCAGGTTAATTCAGCTGATTTACGATGTTCCCCGTAAGGGTCAGAGGTCACGCCAACATGTGGACACCCGCAGCTGGACTCGTGGGTTATGAAGAGCAGGGATGCAGCGCGTCACCGCTGTTGCTCATCGACTCACGTGTGGAGACTGACAGTGACAGGAGGGAGCAGCGGTGACACAGATGGTGTCTCTCAGGTCGGGGGTGGGGGGGGGGGGGGGGGGGTGGGGGGGGGGGGGGGGGGGGGGGGGGGGGGGGGGGGTGTGCAGGTCTGCAAGGGTCATGGTGTAGAAAAAAACATCCCCTTACCAGATGGTGAAACCATTTCACACATGCCTCTCACCCTGGCAAGAGGACAGGTTGGACTGTCAGTTGATTAGCGAGGCTAAATATATAGTGTATCTGCTCCCTTCATGTCTGAGGAATGTAATTAGAGAGGTGCTCTCAGTGTGCTGGCCTTGGAACCTCCCCATTGTAAAAATAAATCCCTGAACTCTAACTCACATTGAATGGTTTTACGCAGATGAGAGAGAGAAAAAAAAGAAACCTTTGAGTAACCTCCATGCTGAGCTGGCAGAGCACTTAGGACGTTCTCCTCGAAATGAAGGACACGTGCATGCTGTGGTCTTCATGGCTGGAAACAGGACGAGCTCTTTGCTTCAGAGGATGTGTTCACATGATCCTCGGTGCGGTCGATCATCGTTCATTTTTCAAGAAGTTAAAGGAGATGGAATAGACTCAAACGTAAGGAGAATGTTTCACAGAGATGTTGTTCGGTCCAGACCTTCGGACATTCCAGTTCAAGGGTCCTCAGACAATGGTCCAGAAAGTAAAGCGCAACAGAGGTTTGGAAATTAGACCTAAGAGACTTTCAGCGCTGGCCCATAGTTCTCATGAACTTCCATATCGGTCTGCAACCCAGAGCTCCATGTGAGGCAGGAGAGACGCGTACACCTCTGAGATCTTAAAACGGGGAGGTGGTAAAGCTGTGAGATTTCCAGCTGCAGCAGTTTGTCAAACAGCGTCCATCCTCTGCAGAGAGGTCAGAATGTGTTGGACATCAGGGCAATAGGTTATTTAATGGTTGCCACATTTGTTTTATCTCCTCTAAATGGTTGCTGTTCTTTTTCAGAGCATTTCCTTTAAGTAGGAGCTGTAAAAGTCAACAGGCTGATAATGTGACGGTAAATGTCTTGAAAGATCAGAAGAAGTTTTAATCACCGCAGCGGTTCCCTCTCCCTCGGTGATGAGTTTAACAGGCTGTGGATAGTCAGGCTGTGAACAGGTTTTACTTTTATTTGAAGAGAATTACGACGTCTTAGGTTCTGACCTTTAAAAAAAAAAAAAAAAAAACGCAAACTAAGGGTGAAAAACTGTGTGAAGAGTGCCGCGTCAGGAATAGGTGGTCAGGTGGTTTTTTACTTGCTTCTCATTACTTTTGATGTTTTTAAACACTTGCTAAAATTACAACACAATCTCCCATCGGCCGTAAATGGGAGTTTAAGTGGGTCCTTCACAGAATCAAGTGTTCCGTTTTTTTGACATAGGAAGGTTTAATGCCATTCTTTGGGCTTCGTCAGCTGCCAGCATAACGTGGCTTCCAGAGGCCACGGAGGTGGAGGTGCTGAAGAAGCTCCCAGCAAATGTTTTTCCCTGATCGTCTTTCAATACACTTTTCTCTTGATTACCTTCTATTTCTCTCACATTCTCTATATACTCCATCTTTTATCTTTAAAACTTACCAGAAGGGAAGAATATTAGAATTTTTTGAAGAAGTAAAAGTAGTCAGAAACGCTTCTTCGTTGACCACTAAATACATGAAATATGAATGGAAAGGCCTATTAACCCTTGAAGGATGAATCAAAAGCCACTCAGTGTTTCCTCTTCCTCTGCCGCCCCCTGAGAGCAGCTCCGTGTGTGTGAAGTCAGGAAAGGCATCTCTAATGAGAGGGAGTGTGTTGCAGTCGGAGGGTGGTGAACATCCTCGCCCAGCTACCTGCCAATGCATCCTGCACAGCACCCTAATCTCCTGTAATTGCACTGAGACCGGGCTCCCACCCTGTCTCATTAGGCTCTTTACAGCGTTCCTGATGAAAGGCCCCTCCTGGTCACGCTGGGGGCGAGGGCATCAAGTTTGTGCAAATTGGCAGTGACAAGAGTTTGCAAAATACAATTAGAGGAATAATCAGTGTGGAGTGATCTCTCGATTTGCCGTCGGGACCCGGATTCTCCTTATCGCTGCTACCTTCCAGATCAGGGGAACTTTCACATCTTCCTCTAATTTCACTAAATCGGCCTTTGCTGCCTTTGTTCCTCCTTATCAGGTCCTTGTTTAAATCGCCGAGCCAAACATTTCACTTCTAATCTCGGCTCTCCCTCCTTCTATGATATTATCTCCTCCGTGTATTATCTGTGGACTTTCTATTCCAGTGCACAGCCAGGGTCTCAGTGAAGCCTTGTGAGGCGTGAAAAGCAGATGCTTATCGGAAAACATAAATATTATGAGACGGGTTTGGTCGACTCTCTCGTGCCAGAGGTTGGTGTTGTGGAAATCAGACGGGAGTTTGAGTCTGACTACCGTGGTTTATCCTGTCGTTATCTCACGCTGCCGCGCTGGCTTCCTGCCTGTAGACGCATTACTCTTGCATTTCACTCTGCGATTTCAGACACTCCTCGACGCAAACCCCTGGAATATAGTTTCTCACACGTAAATCTCTGTGAAATCAAAGACATCTTTAAGAATCCCTCACAAGATGATCCACGTCCGCATCAGAGTTGAATCTGTTCTTCCCTAAACCGTTATCTGTCCAGTTTATTTCGTTATCCTGTTAGCTAACATCGCACATTCCAGTAGTAGCCCGTTGGTGGAGGTAAACAACCCCCCCGGTCCTGCAGTGTGAGCGAGTGTTTGCCCGTTGCCCCTGAACTTCACCTGGGGCAGTTCAGAATTTCACCGCTGTTCCTTTCAACTTTCTCCAAACAACTGTTAAACCCATGTAGTGTCCCATTTGAGCATGTAAGGCAATAATCAGAGGCTCAGCGTTTATCCCCCCCCCCCACCGTTCACCATGATTATGACGATCTGTCATGTATCTGCCACCTTTTGCCCCTTCAGCTGAACGGCTCCCGGCAAGTTTCTGTCTGCTCAGGCCATGTGCATACCACCGTGGCACATCTCACACGTGATTGAGAGGGAGACAGGCTCGAAACCACAACAAGTAATTTTTGGATTCCTGCTGGCCTCCATGTGTTGTCCCAGCCGCTCAAAGCCTCTGGGTCACCGACAGGTCCTAACAGGTAGAGCACAGATAGAGCACACGCTAAAGGTCAGAGGGCAGCCCCCCGAGGTCCACCAGGTATTTGCTCCCCCTTTTCATTTATGTGAGCCATAAAATGTAATCCTGCATACATGTGTAGCTTCATACAGCTGGCCTACATTTTTTGGGTCAACAACCTGTAACTTTTACTGACAGTAAAAAATGAGTGAAAGTCTGAACCCTCTGGTTGCCCGCGGACTTCTGAAGGGCAGAGACACGTGTCTCCGTCAGACGCTGTACATCATATCGTGACGAGACAGTCATAACAGCGCCTATGTCTTCGTCACAGTCACTGAGGGAAAAATTAAAGCTTCCAGGAACGAGAGGCAACTGGCTCCTGAGAATGGGGTCCACCTCAGCATATCAACACACATGAGTACCTGCACGGTGCTCAGACTCAGTCACTCTGCACTTGTATGCACACGGGCACTTATGAGCTTACCTCGCAGAGCAGTGAAATGGATCATCAAAACAGGGATTAGAGGTTGTTAGGGCTCAGAAGAGCGGAACGTGCACAAAACAAACTAAAACACGGGATTGTAGTGCCTTTGATGTCGCACACTCAACTCCCTTGTGGCCAAATATGCAGGAATAATGTAAGTTGGGGCTCAGTTGTCAGGTTAATAAGCTGCACTGCGACCGCAGAGTCACATGATCGATGTTTTTAACCCCTCAGACTCAGTGAGCGTTTCTCTCAGCACAACCCTCTGATGCCCGTCACGGCTTTTCATCAGCGCTCAGCTTGGGAAGAAGAGATGAATAACAACAAAACACAACTGTGTAAATAGGCTGATAAGCAGGAAACTGAGACTGTGCTCACATGAGAAACTTAACAACAGAAATCAAACCCCTACGGCCAAATTCTGTCTGATCCATCTGTTTATCCACCATTATTTTCTTATTGTATCAATGATGATTGATTTCAAAATGTGTTAAAGATGAGGACTAAAGGTAACATGATTTCACAGGACCATGTCCAGTACACTCACACCATAAACTCTTTATTTAAATGAAACAATAGGAAAGGAAATACTTTAAACTTGAAACAATCAAATAAATCACATTTAGCATCAAGAATGATTTAAATGGTTTATCATCAAAAGCTGGCGCCTACTTTTCTTTACTGAGGGTTTTTTTTGTTGACTTTTCTAGAGCGGTTCCTGTCAAGTGATAAAAGGGTGTTGGGTATTTCCTGGCGTGGTTTCGATGTAATTACAATATTTAAAAAAAGGAAACGGAAGCACTTTTTTATTGCCTTTAGTGTAACACCCTAGAGGAGACAGATTGTAAATGACCTCATGGAAACATTAAGGGTTTGTAAATGGAGGGGCAGACATCTTAAACTTCAGTCGATGTCGAATGTGGTACTTCTTGGTCATTATAAGGATTTTTTTTTAAACTATCTGGTTCCAGGCAAGAGCCACACCACGTCCGAATGATAGCGCCAGTTAACAACAACGTAGCTGCTACACTGGCCACAATTATAGGGCTCTGGGAATTAACCCTCACCTAAAACTGGCACCATGAACATGCCAAGTAGGACGGGGGGACTCTTAATTCATCTCAATTAGCATTATGATGTAAGAGAGAGAAGAGAGCAAGAAAGATTGTGCTATTGGAAAGTTAAGTGAGGTCATTTTCACGATGAATTATGATATGATGGCAGCTCCATGATGGATGAGAACGTGTCAACTTCACAAACATTCATGGGAGCAGCTGGGCTGTTGTTGATGCAGCAGGGGGCAGTGTTGAGCTTGAGTTGATACGTTTTCATTTTATATGCATAGCAGCTTTCAAAACAGACGTGACACAGTGACTTCACTGAAAGGATGAACCGAAACAAGTATACTGCAGAGGCAACAAGCCAATCGCCATTCAGGCGAGTGGGATTGAACCGCTGACATTCTGGTTAGTGGACGACGAACTGAAATGGCCTCATTCTGACCTCACCTTGTGTCAAGCTGATGAGTCGTCTTGTTCGCCTGTGGTCGGCCTGTGAATGTCACATAGCTCAGGTGCAGCAGTCTGACATAGAGCTGCATCACATGAGTAAGTTGAGAACTGAAGTACTTTCTCCATGTAGACACAATGACCCAAACCTGAAGAGGTAACGCTTTCATAAAACACTTTCAACGCATCTTTGGGATTCTCATGACACCCGACCCCAGGAGCTGAATATCCATCAAAACCCACGAGGAGTTATAGAGTCCATAAAATAACTTTTAGAGAAACCTTCATGAGTCGGCGGGAACGTATTTCACTTCACGCGCTGGCAGAAAGCCTCGCAGCACTGCCTGTCGCACAGGATAAGGCAAGCGTGTCCCCGACAATAAACTTTTTCCATGGTGTTTTTTTTTTTTTTTTTTTTTTTTTACTGGAGGTCAAAGGTGAGGATGAGCTTCCTCTGGAGGAGAGTGAAGTAAATTGTCAGTTCCAGCTCATAGCCGGTGAGTCTGTTAGTCAGACAAGATGGTGACTGTGTTTCACCAGTGTAGGACAGGTCAGAGAAATCCTCCACTGACTCATCATCTCAATGAAACCTCGCACTAAGGCGCCTCCGGCCGCTCCCCGCCTTTACAGCACCTGGTAAATGAAAGCAGCTGTGGGGACTGTAGGGAATGTGGCTGAGAATGAGCACTAGCAAAGCACATTATTACACCAGCAGGCTTTTAGATCACGGCACGAAAAGGAAACAGGTTAGCGCTATCTCTGACACCCCAGCCCCCCACCCCCCTCGACCTCCTCCTCCTTCTCCTCCTCCTCCTGATTCCTCGATGAATGCTGCAATTTTCCGGCCCATGACCCCCCTGAGATACAATCAGAGGTCTGGTGGTTTTCGTTGGCCGGGTCTTCGCCCCTCGTAGTCTGCCGAAACATCAGCCCCGTCCTCCTGTGGGACCAGTGGCGGTCATCCTTATCGCAGGAAGTCACACAATACGGCCGAGGAATGTAAACCCAGAGCTCTGCTGCAGCTGAACTCGGCACAAACACTGTCAAAAGTTCCTCTGGAGCTGTTATATTTTTCATTCCTCACATGATTGTGTTGGAATGGTGTTTCCACTGCAGAGACATTTTCCCATTTTACAGACATGTTTGTTTGTAGATCAGTGTCCAAGAAGACAAAACAGTCAGCAATAATATTGACACTTTGTTACAGTACAGGTACATATTTATATTATATATATTATTGCCCAACCCAACAACAGACAGCAACTCCCATCAAAACCTTTTGCTTGATATTTTGTTCGTTGATGTGTTATGGCGTCTTCTTCCTCTCCCTCATTTGTTTTCATGAAAATCCATTTTTAAAACAGAGGTGCTCTTTGCTTCAGGCGGCGTGGCCCACCCCCGCTGTACGACTCTGCGTGAAACCCCGAATAAACGGCAATAAAACACAAACCCACTAACTACTGCCTACACAGTGGGATCCAGATGAATCAGCTTTCCTCTGGCAGTCGAGAAACACAACTTTATACTCTAAGTTTCAGTTTCTGAAACTGTTCAGTTAGTTGGCAAACGCAAAGTCAAATTATTAAAATTGAAATACTGTTGTTTTGAGTCAAGCACAATATCCACTGCTCGCCCCAAATATAAGAATTTGTTGTGCTCTTAGAACATCATTAAGAATGAAATGTCTTCTTGTTTGGGAGTGATCGTCAGGTGAATCTAAGGTGTCATCGGGAACTCTGGGAGTTTTGAGCGGTTCGCATTTTCTAAGGCTTCATAAACTAGCCTTAAGAAGTTGTTGACATTTTTTGAGTTACTGACATCACTCTGTCTGAAAGTAATAAAATCCACTTACCAGCACATCTGGAGTTTTCCAAGCTGAACTCACCTGGCGCCTTCAGACTGATCAGACACGACAGTCGAATCAATCCCTCGTCTCACTCTTGGCTACGAAGTGAACGAGTGGTTCACACACTGTCGAACTAATCCTTTAATCAATCAGTCAATAGAAGAATGAACAGATGACATGAACTCACAATAAGACTAGGATTTAGGACTCAGGCAGTGGGATTTAATGTGTCACTGATCATATTTTGTAAGGGAATCATCTGATTTCTGCAGTGTTTATTATCCAGGAGGAATTTATGCTTTATTTACCGTGGAGATTCCTGGGTCAAATATAGAGTATATGCCCACCACCTGGTGAAATGGTCCTGTGCGGTTTTCCCTGCATGAGTTCGACCCTGACCCTCAACCTTTGACCCCGACCTGGGGAATAAATTGGGCTGCAGACGCACTACTTTGTTTCAGGCATCTGATCTGTTTGGAAAACAAGTGAAGTCCCTAAACCCCCACCCACCACCCACCGGCTCAGGTCAAGGAGAAGAAACCCTCGGTGATCCGATGTTGACGGATCGGGCCTGATCCGAAAACTCTCCTTCTTCTGAGCAGACTCCGGCTCTTGTTTCTTGCCCTCAGTGTCTGATCACTTGTCTGGAGGCTCAGTCTGGTGACGGACACCAGGGTGGATGAGGGTGAGCGATGGTAAACTGATCTCGCCGTTGCCCCCTGCAGTCTGAAGAGGGCGTAGCCTCCGCCCCAAGACTTCCCTATCCTCGGAGGTCATTGAGTTTAACAACCAGGGAAAATGGCTTTTATGGGAGGAGTGGTCTCTGTGTAGAAATAAGTGAACTTCAGAGCTAGGAGCAGTGTAGCATAAAAATATGACGAGGGGAAGAAGGTCGTCTTTCCATGTTGCAACCACAAGTGATCAGTAATCTGGTTCATCTCTGTCTTGGCAAAGTTTTGGAAACCATTCATTGATTTGAAACATGGTGCTCATTGGAAAAGAAAATACCATTTCAGAGAGATCTTTTTTTTTTTTTTTACAGAACAAACGTCCTTTAAGCATCACTTCATTCTCTTCTCCCCCTCAAACTCATTCTAGTCCATCAAATAAAAAGACATCGATCCAAAGTAGACAATCAGATTCCATTGTTCCTTTTCTCCTCCTGACCCCTCAGCAGTTCAACATTCCTGCTCGCTCATTGGGCAGAAAGACTTGGAGAGTGATGAGCGTGACACTGACCCTGGTCAGACCCCTTCTCTGGCTCACACACAGGTGTGTGGCCTGGGGGGGTGTAGACATCCTCTCTCCCCCACTCAGCACAAACAGGCTCAGGCTGCAGAGCTCACCACTGGATCCCTCAGGGTGTTTAATCCTGCCCTTGACTCCTTCACTCACTCCCCTTGGTGTGACTAGGAAACTACAACAGATGACAGAAACCACATTTAAATGTACTAGATCCAGATTTGAATTTGGATCAGAACTCGTTATAATTTGCCCCCGAACGCTGATAGTTATCTTCAAGATTAATGAATTATATTCTTAGAAATTAACCCAAATGCACTGTTTCATGCATGATTTCAAATAAAGATGATCCTGGATCAGCCAAAGGGGAATGGGTTCATCCCTTACTGTGTCTTACCCCATGTGTCACTTCCACTTACGTTTGTCTCCTGTAGGTTTTCACAATCCCGTCAAAAAAAACAAACACACAACCTCTCGCATGGAGGCGAGAACTTTAATTCTATGGGAGCTCAACTTCTGCACCGTTCGGTTTTGTGGTGTGAACATTTCCAGATGTTGCAAACTGAGAGGGGAATCATTTAATTGTCTGGTTAAACGCTGGCATCGCAAAACACCAAAATTTGCTGAAGGGGAAAGAAAATGTTGTATAAAGCGACTCTCTGTACATTGGTCCTCTTCCCTGTGTACAGTAACTCTCGTCTTTTTATGGACACGGTGAAGGAGCTGATCGCTGCCAAGTGAATGCTCCCTCCTAATGTTCACATGCTCCCTCCTAATTTTCTCCATGGGTTTTCCGTCCAATATTCCTTCCACTGGCATCGCAAAAAGTCTAGGCAGTGAGAGTAATCTCTCCTGACAATCTCCCACAGGAACCAAATCTCACGTTGACGGAGCCAATGTGCACCTGAAACTCAGCAACACATTAGGCCTCTCGTTCTCAATTTTAATTGCTCAAATTATGGTATATACTCTGACCTGTCAGCGGCTGGGTCTGACCCCAGTCATTATCTGCAGTTTGAGGAACTGAGGGGAAAGATTTTATCTGGTTGGGCCGGTGAATGGTTTGGCAGCAGGGTTCGCCTGATGGAAATGGAATGGAAAAGCCAGGACTTGTTGTGGAACCGTATTCTCCGACAAAGGCAGCGAGCATGTTGGAGGAGGTTTAAAGGGTAGAGGCAGCGAGGACAACACGTTTCTGCTGCGTGTTTCCGTTCCACTCGAAATGTATTTTTATTCTGTTTGGATGTATTCTGTAATTTCCCCACTCTCATCTTCATCGACATTGTGACTTAAGGAGACAGGTTTAAGGCTGGAAAGAGCGCGCACAGTTTCCTGCAGGGATTCTCATGAATTTCCAGGCACTTGAACATTTTCCACACATTTAAACGTTGAACTTCAAAGATTTAGCCTGACATGAAAAGTACATTAATTCCTTTTTAAACGGCTCAAAAAGAAAAGCCCACCACTGTTTCTAACCAAAACATCAAGCTTTGTTTGTACCGACTGCTCTTTGAATGATGTTTGAATGGCAGAGCTATAAACTCATCCTGGTTTCTGTCCCTCAGATGTGAACGAGTGCGAGGAGACCAACGGAGGTTGTGAGGCTCTGTGCTGCAACACCATAGGAAGCTTCTACTGCAGGTGTCCCCCTGGGCAACTACTGAGCCAAGATGGTAAAACGTGTAAAGGTGAGTCACTCCGCTTGCGTCTGGATGTTGAGCTGAGCTGTCCGTCATTTTAAAGTGGCTCTTCTGTGAATTTTGTGCACATCACCTCTAAAACCTTCGTTGTTAAGTCTTGAATGTGTTGAAATGGTGAAAATGGTGCAAGATTTAGTGCGTGTCGGTCTGCATCCCAAAGTGTCTGAGGCAAAGATACTGAGCCCCAGCTGCTGGCTGTGCTGACAGTGTATGAACAGCCTGTGATAGAGGAGCACACGAGCGCTGAATGAGCGTGCGCGATTTGGCGAATGCACCTCATCCTCAATATCTGAGCTGCCCATCAGTTCTTAGATGCACAATCCTTGGTTTTACGTGTACCATTAATGCTGTTAGCACTGTCAGCTGCTCTCAGATCCTCAGCAGGCTCCAATGCCTCGGAGGATAAAAGCTGAAAGCCCCGTCGAGCGACCAGAAGACTCAGTGCCGGAAAACCTGAGATATCATCCTGAATCATATCAGATACGTCAGATGTGCTTTAAAGAAGAGTTAAGGGATTTAAAAACTCTGAACCTGACAGGCAAACAACGTGAAGCGGCACAGATGAGTGTGAAGCGTTCGCTCCTCCTGGTGTAAGTTAGCGCCCGGGCTGCAGAGGTCTGGATCAATTGGAACAGACATAATGTGATGTTGGATGAGCCAGACTGGAGCGCATTGCAATAGTCAAGCCTGCGGGATAAAAAAGCATCAGTGCGTAAGTCTGTGTGTCAGTCAGAGAGGAGCAGCTGCTCTGAAGCTCAGCGTTTGAGACGATAACCAGCAGAGTTGACATGAAGGAAGATATCGCGTTACTTAATGTGGAAATGTGGATTTAAACCCATCCTTTACAAGTCTCTTGAGGTTCTGAAATTAGAATTATATGAAGTATAGTGCAATCTTTTCATCAAGATCAGTCACTGAGTCCCTGAGAAAGCTGTGAGATAAAGAAAAAAGACATCCAGGTCCCATCTTTTTATCAGTTTCATTGTTTTTACAGAGTTAACAAATAAACAAATTATGGACAAGGGTGAAAAAAAAAACATCCCGAACTTTCACTGGACTGATGACAATTTTTGGCCTTTTCTTCTTTATTTATTTGAATGTGGGTGACCACCAGAACCAGATCATTTGGGCTCAGACGAACCACAGAACCACTTTCACCTCGAACCCTGAAGACCATTAGCTGCTCTTAGCTTTGTCTGTCTGTGTGACTGTGGAGGAACGTGCAGCTACCAGTCTGTAAAGACACAGAGCATCTCTAAACCGCAGCAAAACCAAAAGCTGATCTTCTGCCCAGCATTTTCCCATGAGGTTCCTTTTTGCTCCTTCGTACTTCCATGTTTCTGATTACGGACGCTCTTGTGAGCGGTTGGTTTAATCAGAATAATGACTCCTCTGTGCTGCAGCCAAGCCTGGAGGAGAGACGCTGGAGTGCCCTGCAGTCTGTCTGCTGGAGGACCCGGTGAGAGATGAGATCCAGGTCGTGGTTATTAGAAGAGCTGATGGGAACGTTGTCACAGCTGGCTCTCATAGCTATCTCGCCCTCTGCCACTGCTGCACATGGGAGGAAAGCAGCTACCCGCAGCATTAGTGTCCTAATTGCCTGTAAATGGCGAGCGAGGAGGAGAAGGAGCTGGATGGATGTTGTGGATGTTGTGCTGCTTGTGTGGTATGGCGCTTGGACAGAGGGATCGGCTTTCCTGCCTCGCGTCGTCGGCCAGACGCTGGGACGGCCGCAGCGCAAATCCCATATTAGTGTGGATGAGAGGCATCATCCATTCAGTTAGCTGTGAAGGAGAAATGATTGAGAAGAGCTGGAGCGCACATAACCACATTAATACTCAGGGGGATTCCTGTCCTTGGCTACATGTACTATTTTATCCATTAAAGACATCTGCTGTGGGATGTTAATGTGCACACACTCCTGGCATCTCCAGGATGTGAACAAATACATCTTTTGTTCAGTCGAATGAAAAAAAATGAATTCCCTGCTCCCCACTTTTGCTTTGGGGAGAGTTTCCTACTCCAGTGATCCTGCTGGAATCCCTGCAAATACTACTTTTGCTTTCAGATTCTTGTTGTGGTGTGAACGGCCAGTCCAGAGGAGGCCAGCATCCGGCGCTGCCTTGCCGAGAGCAGCGTATAGCGGCCTCAACGTTTTGGCCGTCATGCCGAATTAACTGTACAGCTCAGACCAACACGGCCGTGAAGGTGGGAGCGATGGTCTGCCAGCTCTGCTGAGAAACTTCTCCCAAAACCAACAGGTATAGGACGCTCTCATTAACCCTGAGGGCAGCACGGTTCCTGCAAAGCTTTTTTTTTTTTTTTTTTTTCTTTGACAAATATTTCCCCCTTGATCACGTCTCTTTAGGATTTATATATAGACTCTGAGTTATTATTCCACAGTTATGGCTCGGAGCCTCGTGTCTGTCTGAGCTGCCCCCTCCTCACCTGGCGGGCACCTGCGTCCTCATAATTCTCACCTCTGCACAAATATGCATTTTTCTGTGCGCGGAAATCTGTTGGCATGTCGCGTTGCAGAGAGGATCTGGATCAGTTTCTGCCGGTCCCTGGCTGAGCTCGCCTTCGCCTCACATGGTTGCGGCCTGATGTAATGACAGGACAGGTGTACGTTACAGAGGCTTTAATGGGGAGGAACGCTCAGGAGGACCTCAGGAGGTCTCTGTGGGCCGTTTGCGCTTGGATGAGGGAAGCGACGGTGACCATGAACATGCTTCGCGCCGTGGAAGCCGCACAAAAAGCTGCTGCCATCCTGCTGCCGCGTCTGGATGTATGTGTTGGCAGCAGATGAGAGAGCGCAGAGCTTAGCTCCTGAATGGACGGTTTCACGGCAAGGCTCATTCCTTTCTCAGATGTTTGGATTAAAAATGCTGTATTTGACTTCTGGCACTTATCAAATATGGCATTCCTTCAGTGGCAGGTTTTATTTTTCAATTCATGTCAGTATCAAAAGGAAAAGGCAGACAGCCGTTTACATTCTTTGTTCCCCAACACCTGAAGGACGTGCAGTCACTGCCACAGCAAAGCCATTCATTGAATTATTCAGGGGAAGATTGAAATCTCTGCTGACTTTTTGTGTGGCACTGGATGTACCTTTAGTGTGTGAGAGAGTTAGGACGTGGGGGGAGTGAGGGTGTGGAGAGGAGAGGGGAGGAGGATCTTTAATGTGCCGGACCTTTAGCTTTGGTAGATGGGAGGGTGAAACAGAGAGAGAGAGATGGAGGGAGGGAGAGAAATCCAGAGTGAATAAGAACCAAGTCACCATGTAACATCAGAGCAGGAGGCTTTCCTGGACCACTGGTCATCACCTTGAACACTCCATGGTTGATATCCTGTGGAATGGAAAGAGTTTTGCTGTTGTGAGTTTTTTTTTATTTTTTTTGAAAGTTGAAATATTTCTCTGGAGGTTTTTTTGAGACTTTATTCTCCCGCCATGGCGTTGTCATCGCGATGGTGCATTTTCCTCCTGGCATCAATTGAAATGATGACATGTCTGACATCCGCCGCAAACTATCCACAAAGTTACTACAGGAGGATTTGTTACAGGCCGCACTGTTACCATGGATACCATGGCTACAACCTGGGCTACCCGGCGGCAGGTAAGAGTGCAGGAGTGCAGATTAAGACGTTCATTTTATTTAAAATCCTGGGGATTTTTTTTTTTCTATTTATATATGAAGTCTTTATATAGCAGCAGTAGGACCTTCGGTAGCGAGAGTATTTGTTTGTGTTGGGTTGAGGCTCAGCCAGACTGGTTTAATCACTTTCACTGATAATGAGTCTGCTGTGCGCGCTGTCTGGCACTGCCCAGAAAACACGGCCTCTGATCAGAGCAGGGGCGGATCGCTTTTATCAACAGAGATTAGAGTGCATGAAAACATGAGTTATGAGTCATGAGAGACGCTTTGTAATCCGAACACAAACAGGGCCAGATACCAGATTATGTCAATATTATTATGACTGAATATTTCTTCTCCTGTTTGGCACGTCTGCAGGATTCAGGGATAAACGCACATGGCGAAGCGTGCTTAACATTTATTACTGTCATGTTGCTCATCACCCCTGTGACCTGCCGATTTATTTAGATGTGTTTCTTGGAGATAAATCAATCGGGGATGTATCTCAGCAAGAGCCCGTCAAACACAAACCTGTCCTCGGAGACGCTGCCGAGCTGGAGGTGGCTGTGGCAGAGATTTAGTGCGTCTCCCGCAGCAGCCAGCGGCTGCAGAGGCTTTGGCTCCGAGCTGGAGGAAGGATCGTGTTCTGGACGCAGGAACCAGGCCGCTGAAGATTCCCCGACTCAGCACTGCACTCGACACAGAAACGGCAGCTCCGCAACGGAGCTGGAGACGTTTCATGAAAAACCCAAACCAGGGGCGAGCGTGTGCAGCATGGATGGAAAGAGAGACGGCTCCTGCCAGCTTTCCTGGAAGAAGCAAAGCCCAAGTCTGGCAGCAGACAGTCGACGGAGAGGAAAGTTTAGAAGCGCGCGTTTGCCCCAAACAGTGTGTTTGAGGATGTCGTGACAGGATATCGGGAGAAACTGGGTTCAGCCGAGGGATATTTCTATAACTCAGGCGCCCTGGGCAGGTTTCATAGTTTCATAAGTAGATTTTATTCCCCTAATGCTCATATACTGCATTTTTTCCCGTAATCCCATTCTCTCGTACTACGAACAGTAGAACCAGTGTTTTATGTATTAACCACCGAGGTGTAATTTTCAACACTGCCGTTTTCTTTCCTTATGCACCTGAGACGTCAGGTTCCAAACAAAAACATAAAATTCACCAGACAGAAAGACAAACTCAAGATTTGGCCAAATGTTTTGGTCGTTGCAGTTCGGTCCAGTACACACTGCCGACACTCTATACTCTGTATTTGTCCTTTGAACTTTCTCTCCTGCCCCCACTGACACGTCTCTGTTGTGTGGGAAGAAACTGGATTGTTTCGAGTTATAAACACAACTGTATATGTGTGTTTGTGAGCGTTTTTTCACTCCACTGCGGGCAGACGTCTGTTTATTTCCTCTGTGGAGCAGCTCTCCACCGTGTTTCCAAAAATGATTAATGGGGTTTGTTTGTACTGGACTGTTTAATGTTTACGAGGCAGCGCTCTAAGATGTCTTTACAAATATAATTACCACGATGTATGTAACTTAACTAGGTCGTAAACCAGCTCCTTTTTTTACGGGAGTTGTCTGAATTCTTAAAATAGTTGCAGCTAACAGTCGCCTGGAGTCAGGTCTTTGCTGAACAACACATTTCTCAAGCGGACGTTTCACTAGGCGACGACTCACGGTCTTTTACGACGTGTTCGCTGCCTCACAGACCGTCAGCAGCGTTTCCACTGTATAACGGCTCAGTTCATCTCTGATGATGATGATGATGATGATGAAGATGGCGGGCTGTTAGCTTCAGTCCAAACAGTTAGTCTGGATCTCACTGGGGGGTCTGCTGTGAAACGCAAAACAATTAATTACGTCTCTGACCCCTAAAATAACCAGTGCTTAGGAACAGAGGCTGTTTAATTTGAAATCTGGTCGCACGGCGGTTCCGATCGCCGCAACTTTCCCACATGATTAACCCCCGTTCATTTATTTGTTTATAATCCTGGTGCTTGGCTGAGAGGAATGTGTATGTTTTGCATCCTCCCATTTAAGTTTCCATATGTTTGCAGCACCCTGGGGACTTCGACAAGAAGCGCAGGAATTTAAATTTGGTTTTAAATGTTCAGTAGTTGTTACCACATGGGGCATTCGTTTGTTTGAGCTGCACTTGTAGAATACTTTCCCTTCTCATCCATCATCCACTTTCCTCTTGCAGGACGACTTCACCCGAAAGCCTGCGTTAAATTCCTCTGTCGTCTTGGATCCTACTCCTTCTTGTGACCAAGTTTTCTGTCATAATGAGAGGATTTAGGCAAATTACGCTAATTTCTCTCCCGTGTCCCTTTCACCCTCCGTCCCTGCAGATATCGATGAATGCCAGGTTCATAATGGAGGCTGCCAACACAGATGCATTAACACCAGGGGCTCCTACTACTGTGAATGTCACCCGGGCTCAAGGCTGCACGTGGACGGCCGAACCTGCCTCGGTGAGGAACGTTCTATTTTTGTGGGGTTGCTGTTTATTTCAAATGATTTAGTTAATGAGGTCTAACTAGTTTTTAAATAATTTTATGTTGTTAATTTGAATGATCTCGCTGATGTTTTAAGTGAGTCTGATGGAGCAGGAGCAAAACTGTAAATTACAACAACAAACAGCCTCAACATGAGGGATTCAGATTAAAGGGATCCTTCTTCAGAGGGGATTCAACTTTTGATCCCAATTTTGGACGTTATAATGAAATAATTTGGAGCTCCATTGTTTTGGTGCCTCTGCAGTTATAAACAAAACTTTTCCCTACATTAAATTCTACTCAAGTAAACTTCCATCCATTAAATCTGTTAAAGCTGCTCCTCTTGTTCCCTGCAGTCGTCCGCCAGTACCTGTGCATCGTTAGTGCGTCAAATTAACTTTGACTTTTCAGAAATAGCTGAATATAAACCAGGCACTGGGCTCCTGCATCCAGGAATGTATACAGAGTGTCCTGTCAGACGTTTAGAGTGGAAACGACTGTGTTTCTTGGCCTCATAAAGCCGAAGCCGTTTCACCGTATCATGGAGCAGATAGTGAAGCTGGGACCCGACCATCCCTGAGCGGCTCTTGTGTAACAGCTGGTTAATGAAGAAATGAATGATAGTGTTAATATCTGCCGTGCACATGTGGAGCCGCTGAAGTTTATCGGAGAAACAAGAACCCAGCTCGGAGATCTTGCAACAAGAGTGTAGCAAAAGTGCAAAAGTGCAGCGTGCAGCAGATTGACGGACACCATATATACTGCACTGCACAGAGGACGGCACATACCGATCAGCTTGACTCACCTGATCTCTGCCAGCAGAGGTCAGATGAGTCCCGCACACTCGGCGTGCGTCTGCATAATGTCTGAGCTGGAAGCCGCTGTGCGCTCCTGTGATGGACGGACCGCTCAGCTTCTACCCGCTGTGCTGGCATCGGGCCCTCGCACCGAGGGCCTCATCTCCTTCCAACAGGGACATGATTGAACTGACTCAGTCCTCAACCTCATCAGTGGACGAGCGCTGTCCACCATAGAGGCCCTGCCATCGGGAGCTCTGTGTTCTTGGCTCCGTATATGGTGATGGATCTGATGTGTAGGAATGTCAGTACGGAGCTGATGATCTGTCAGAGGAAGATTCCTCTTCTAAAGACGATTTAGAATCAGAAAAATGTGAGTGTATGCGAAACTGCTGATTGGAAAAATGATTTTATTCAAAGATGTTGGATTTTTCGTATTATTTCGTGACGGCCTCGGTCCCTTGGTGCTTTTCATGCCTCCGGATGGAGACATCTGTTCTTCATAGGACATCTCAGGAACACCTTGAAGGGGGTTCGAAGATTTGTTGGTCAAGGTTCAAGGTCACGCAGGCCAAAACAGAACTTCATAGTCCTCCTTTTAGGGTTTTCTTCAAATTCTGATCGACTGTCTCAACGTTTAACTGATTAGACCTGAGTGGTCAAAAGTCAAAGGTCAAGTTGACCTCAGTCTGGGTGAAGAACGTATCTAGGTTCAACCTGCATTGGTTGGGAGAGGCATTCAAGCTCAGGACACTCCCCACTCACCCGATTTCCTAACGCGTCTTATGTTTGTCTTTGTCCTCCTCTCAGCCGTCCATTCGTGTGCCGTCAGTAACGGAGGGTGTGAACACTACTGCGTGCAACAGTCCGTCGCTCACTTCCGCTGCCGATGCAAACCGAACTACATCCTGGCCGAGGACGGCAAGCACTGCAAGAGTGAGTGGTGTGAAGCAACAGCAGATTACACAGCAGACGGGACGGAGGGATAATCACCGGATGACGGCTGATTGAGGAAGCAGCGCCAGCAAAACAGAGCACTTTGAAAGTGTCATTCTGTGGATTTGATCGTTACATTAAAAACAAATGAGTCGCCAGCAGCAATTATCTGACGGATGTCTGTGCCGGTGCAGCACTAACTGTCACTCCTGGGATGAGACAGTGAATTAAGACGAACCACAGAATTATTTTTCTTCGTTTTTTTTGGGGGGGTTTTTTTTTTACTCAAACATTACGTCCTTGATTCTCTCTCTGATCTCAGAGGCTTTGTGGTTCAGCATGTTTCTCTCAGAGGTTGGAAATTATACATATATGTGTTTTTGAATTACGGCCTCTGAAATGCTTTGTAATTGTTGGCTGTGCACGGCTTCCTCTAATTTCTGTAGCAATGAAGGTTTCTCATCCCAGGACAGGCTCGCACAAGTCAAACACACACACACACACACACACACACACACACACAATAGAGCTGTTCACATGCTTTGCATTAAGATGTAGAGAGCAGAATCATTTCCCACTTGACTCTGACGCCGTGCAGCTCTCTCTGTTTGACCGTGCGCTCTTTGTGTCACAGTGCAGAACCCGTGCGCAGATCAGAACGGAGGCTGTGCGCACATCTGTCAAGTCGACGGCGGCAAGGCTCACTGTGACTGTAAGATCGGTTACATCCTCGCTGACGACAGGAAAACCTGTGAAGGTAATTTCAGCAGGAACAAGAACAATGTGGTAACCAAATGCACTTGAAGTAAAAAGTAATTATAAGAGAAATAAATAAGGAGAAACTTTATTTTACTTTATTGAACTCTTTCCAAATTCCGTCATGAATAAAAGAACAAGACTATTTTTCTCAGGCGTTTGGAACAAGCACGCTTTTCTTTTCAAAGCATAAATAAAGTGGAATTTACGCGCCAGTCTTTCCACTGTCACTTTCGACTACCGCTGGGTCAGAAGTGAGTGTGAAGGACAGTGAGAGGCTCAGGGTGAGGGATGTAAAGGAAACTGCGCCGACCTGATGAGTGGCTCCTCATCCTTCCCTGTTTGCTTTAATTTGCCACAGATATTGACGAGTGTGAGACTGAAGCCAACTGCGCTCACGGCTGTCACAACACTCTGGGCTCCTACGCGTGTGTCTGCAACGCTGCCTATGAGCTGGGCTCCGATGGGAAACAGTGTTACAGTCGGTTTCTTTCATTTTGTTCACACAATGAGTTGCTGAAATAGGTTCCAAGTGCCGAAATCTTAAGCATTCATTATTTTATCCAGGAATCGAGATGGAGATTGTGAACAGCTGTGAGAAGCACAACGGCGGCTGTTCACACCTCTGCCAGCATTCAACCAGTGGGCCTGTCTGCTCCTGTAACCATGGTTACAGACTGGATGACGACCTCAAAACCTGCCTTGGTAAGAGCTCATCATGGAATCATCAGCAGAGTTCTGATGCACCTCAAATCCTCCTTTCAGTCATCACCCAACATGAATTCAGATCTTGTTCAAGGTGCAGCATTACCTCAAGTTACTGCACTGACCTCACTGACAGTTAAATCCATCTCATAAAAACTCCCTCTCACATGACCTCAGTGGGCTCGTCATTTCTTTTTGTCGCCCTGCTTGTTGTGTTTGGCAGACGTGGACGAGTGTGCAGAGCGGAGCTCCTGCTGCGAGCAGGACTGCATCAACTACCCCGGAGGTTACGAGTGCTCCTGCTCGGCAGGATACAGGCTGAACTCAGACGGCTGTAGCTGCGATGGTATGTCCCACTCTCCCTCACACAGGAGATAAGATTTATACTCTGAGCAGAGTCAGTGTTGTCTTTGTTTCATTCAGCTCAGCTTCATTCAGAGTCGACTTTGTTTGAGTCTGAGCTGTGTGTGTGTGTCGTTTAGATGTAGATGAGTGTCTGGCTGCCAGTGCCGGTTGTGATCACACGTGCCAGAACAGCGCGGGCTCTTTCCAATGCTTCTGCCGCCGGGGTTTCCGTCTGGACGACGACCGGCAGTCCTGCATCCGTGAGTACCAGCAATCAGGGTAAAGAGAGCGGGAACCGGACCAAATCCACGCCAAGAGTAAACCTGCGGGGTCTGAGCGGTTCTACGTGAATTGCCCGGACTTTGGTTTTATTTCACAGCACTGAAACAGGAAGCTTGAATTTATGTGAATGGAATAGAAGCTGTCAGTTTGAAAAGAGCATTCTGAACCGCTGCACAGTTTGATGCCACAACTGGAAAGAAATGAGAGTGGTCCTGATATGGTGATCATTCCAGCCAATCAGAGATGTTGTTCTGGTGTCATCTGAGGACAAACACAGGTTTTACCAATAACATCAACAATGGTTCTATTCTGTTTAAAATGACCCTGTGAGTCAGCGTGAGTAAAACCAGGGCCTTGAAATGGAATTCAGTCGTTCACTTTATCATTTACAGTTGTTCTTTCACATCAACTCAAAAACAATCTGACGCTAACAGCATGTTGACATGACCGTGGAGCGCTGGACAGATTCTGTAAAGCGGAGCAGCGTCTTATACACAAGTAACATGCGTCATCGTCAAAATCCCATCTGATAGAAAACCTGCCCCGGGGCAGGAGAGCGCAGGATCTAAGATCTAAGATCGAACCAAACCCTCCCTGAACCCACATGATTCTTTTATTATCTAATTACAGACAAGTTCATACTGTGCAGCCACATGGAAAATAGCAAAATAGAAAAGTTTTCAGTGTAAACAAAAACTTCAGACGCACACTCAGCAGACTAGTCTGACCTGGTTGGTGGTTTGACCTCAACGATCTCAGTTGTTCTCGAGTGCCCCCCCCCCCCCTTCAGCTTGGAGAGCCACTGCCTGCTCTGCCCTACCCCGTGGCTACTTGTTGCCAATTATAAAACCTGATGATTCTGAAGAAGCATTATATTATTATTATTAAACTTACTATATTTGTCGTGAAAAGTCAGGGGGAAAAATGTCATTTCCATTCAAAAATATGCACATTTTCTCGAATTCAATGGTAGTTTTAGTCCCAAGAAGAAAAGTGAAACAGACAAGAAGCTAAAGCACGGCCGGTAAATATAATTTTTTACACTTTTGCAGCACTTGAGGATGCAGTTGAGGCCCTCTCCAGCGGGGGCCCCATCGAGCTGCCACTCATCCGCCCCCAGCTCACGCTGCTGCAGGACTACAGCCAACCGCTGGAGCGCTACGACGACTATGAAGACGACGAGGGGGAGCTGAGGGCCGAGAGTAACCTGGCAGAGAAGTTTGGTAACTACCCCCCCCACCCCCACTCCACTCCCCTCTTCAAACCATTAAGCGCTCATTATCATTAACAGGAACCTGTATCTGATTACCTGAGCGTGGCCCCCGGGAGGTGAGGCTGTCAGACTGACTCATTTAGTGCAGCCAGGGACAGACCACACCGTGGGGGCTGATTACTGCGCTGCACGCTCCCAGACTGTTGGTACATTACTGCAGCACCACAGTCTCCCTGGCAGGAATGCTGAGGGTGATATGAGCCGGCAGCTGCTGCAGGTCTGACACGGCTCGTCAGGAGGGAAACTTCAGCGAGGGCTGGAAAGAGAATCACCTGAGCACTGTCTCCAAACCACACGTGTCTGAGTGGACGGTGTTTTCATTCCTGCGGTCTCTCGGTCTGATCAAAAAGGCGTCTAAAATAACAAAAGCATTTGATCCTGGGATTGGAGAAGCTGCTTTCAGACAATGATTCGCAATGACTGATCTTTTTTATTAAATCTCTCTTATGTCACACATCCAGTGGGGAATGAAGTAGTCGTGACTTTATTTGATATTTGTGATGGTCAGACGTTATGATTAGAATTCAAACGTGACAATATGAATTAATTAACTATTTATTAACTATGATTATAACCTGAGATGATTGTTTCCAGTGTGTCTGGATGACACCTTCGGGAACGACTGCAGCCTGACGTGTGACGACTGCTCCAACGGAGGAAAATGCAACGTGTGGAAAAACGGCTGTGACTGCCCTGATGGATGGACGGGCATCGTCTGCAACCAGAGTGAGGACCGACGACCCACACACACGCACACACACACACGCACAGTGATAACCCTTGTCATTTCTCGACAGCTTGCTCCGAGGGATACTTTGGTAAAAACTGCTCGTTCCACTGTAAGTGTAAAAACGGCGCCAGCTGTGATCCGGTCACCGGGAGCTGCCGCTGCCCGCCAGGAGTCAGTGGAGACTTGTGTCAGGATGGTGCGTCAGCAAAAGAAAAAGACTGAAAGAATGTCATTTTGTGATTGAGGACATTTGAAGTTGATTGCATCCTCCCTGTGTGCAGGTTGTCCAAAGGGCTTCTACGGGAAACAGTGCAACAAGAAGTGTAACTGTGCAAATAACGGACGATGCCACCGGACCTACGGAGCGTGTCTGTGCGACCCTGGACTGTACGGACGCTTCTGCCACCTCCGTACGTCACATGACACTCAAACCCTGTCAGGAAACCGTCCACACATCAGTGTCCCTGTGTATCGACGTCCTCTCTGTACCTCTGTCTTTTCTTCAGCTTGTCCAAAGTGGACGTTTGGAGCAGGCTGCTCTGAGGAGTGTCACTGTGTCCAGAAGAACACTCTGGAGTGTCACCGTCGCCATGGCACCTGCGCCTGTAAATCTGGTTACCGGGGAAACACCTGCAAGGAAGGTGAGTACGATGTCACAAAGCCCTCGTCACTTCAAGGCCATACTACTACTACAACTTTAATTTTATTATTATTGCTGTTGTTATTAATAATCACCATCACAATAATAAATCAATTAAAATAAACAAAAATGTTTATTTAGACAGAAAAAGGAAACAGAAAATATCAGGATTTTCAAATATATATAATTTAAGTAAAATGAAGAAATAAAAAGTCAAATAATGAACAGACACAGGCTATCAGACGTCTTCACCTGAATATGTAACGTTTTGTCCTCCCCGGTCTGCAGAGTGTGAACCAGGAACGTTTGGATCCGGCTGCGAGCAGAGGTGCTCTTGTCCACCTGGGGTGTCGTGCGACCACGTGACTGGAAAGTGCCAGCGAAAGTGTCCTCCTGGTCGTCACGGGGAGAACTGTGATCAAGGTAAGCGTCCCTGCAGGGGACATCCTTTACTCTTGCTGGGAGACTCGCACGCGTTTTTTTGAGACGACTCCCTGCTGTGTGTCTCGTCTCAGACTGTCCAGAGGGACGGTTCGGAGCAGGCTGCGTCCATGCCTGCAACTGCACCAGCGCCCCATGTGACAAAGTGAGCGGACAATGCAAGTGTCCGTCAGGGACGACAGGAAAACACTGCGAGAACCGTGAGAGCATCACAACGTTTTACAACTCTATGATGAGAAAATGTCACACATGATCAGCTCACAACACCAGTTTTGCCCGTCAGTGTGTCAGGAGGGATTCTGGGGTCCAGGCTGCAGAGAGACCTGTCCGGCCTGTGAGAACGGCGGCTCATGTGATAAACACAACGGAACGTGTAAATGTCCTCCTGGATTTATGGGGAGACTCTGCCAAGACTGTGAGTGTCTCCCTTGGGCCTTTTGGGGTTTCCATAGCAACCCACATTATGGTGCTATGTATTTACACATGGAGGAACAGATTTATGATTCAGCGCAGGAACCTCGCTGCTCTCCTCCTGTGTTCTGTCGAGGTCTCTCACTCTATCAGTCCTGACACTTTAAAATTGTTTCCCTCGTGCAGCGTGCGCAAGCGGACGTTTCGGGGACGGGTGCCAAATGAAGTGCGTGTGTGAGAACAACGCTCACTGCGACCCGGTGACCGGACGCTGCACCTGCGCTCCCGGCTGGACCGGGCACAACTGCAGGAAAGGTAACAAGACAGAGAAAGACCATCTGTGTGGGCAAGTGTATTTTTAATTGTGAGTAAAAGGTTGAGACGTGTTCGACCCTGAAGCCTGAGCCCTGTGTTTCAGCGTGCGATGTGGGACACTGGGGAGTCGGCTGTGCAGAAACCTGCGACTGCAGAAACGGAGACGGCAGCTGTGACGCCGTGACGGGCCAGTGCAATTGTGAGGCTGGTTACACTGGGACGCAGTGTCATCAGAGTACGTCTGTGTATTCAGTACAGTCTCAGTTAAAGTCACTGGGGGTGGAGTCTGTATAATAAGGTCTGAGTGAAGGTGAAGTTCTTCATTTTTCATCCAGTCATTCTCAAGTTATTCATTCTGCTTCGTCATACCTGATGTCACCACCAGGTGGCGACAATGTTAATGTTTCTAATTCTACATAAAAGATAGAGTATAAAAAACAATAATAATAATAGGTTGTATTGTGTCCATTTTTAATTTCTTTGTTCAGATCTTTTTATTCTGTCTCACCTGTGTCTCTGTCCTCAAAGTGGAACCGACAGTACAGATGAAGAGTCTTGGCAGTCTAATGTTTGTGTTGTGTGTTGTTCCCTCAGAGTGTCCAGCCGGTATGTTTGGTCTCGGTTGTCGTCACCGGTGTCAGTGTGACAACCAGGCGTGGTGCGACCACGTGAGCGGAGCTTGTACCTGCCAGGTGGGATGGACGGGAAGCTTCTGTGAAAAACGTAAGAGAAACTATTTCATCACAAAGTCAAATTCTCCCACTGAATGTTTGCCATTAACAGGCCGTCTCTGCATGTGTGTGTGTGTGTGTGTGTGTGTGTTTCAGCCTGTCCTCAGGGTTTCTTTGGGCTCGATTGTCAGGAGAAGTGCTTGTGTCTGAACGGCGGCCGCTGTGATCACGCCAGTGGAGTGTGCTCGTGTCCTGCCGGCTGGATAGGTCCATTCTGCAACCTGAGTGAGTGCCGCTCACCTCAGCCTGCAGACAGGCCCTGACATCACTCTGACATCACTCTGACCTTATGAAAGATGGAGATGTCATAAACTCACACTGTTCATATTGGACATTTCTGGATGTGTTTAGCACCCGACTCACACTGGAACAACCAGACGCTCAGTTGTAGAGTTCTTTGGGGAAACCCAGCTCAGGTCAAACATGAGACAGTCTGGACTGGATGTCCCCCGTGCTGTGGCCTGTGTCACTCGGCAGACGCTGGAATCTCCACGTTTGATCAGCACAGTTCACGAGGAGGTAACCATATTGTCTGTCCCTCTGCTGGCAGCCTGCCCCACCGGCTTCTATGGGGAAGCGTGTAACCAAACCTGTCGCTGTGGCAACAACGGCGTCTGCCACCCGGCCAGCGGGCAGTGTGCGTGCACGGCGGGCTGGACCGGACCCAGATGTACAGAAGGTGAGTTTGAAGTACAGAGTGTGACAGGTAAATAAGAGGTCAGGAGATGGTTTACCTGTGTGTGTTTGTGTTTTGTCCTCCCAGAATGCCCTGCAGGGTTCTACGGAGCGGACTGCCGGCAGCGCTGCTTGTGTCAGAACGGAGCCTCGTGTAATAAGACCAGTGGAAAGTGCACATGTGCTAGTGGGTGGACTGGTACAGCGTGTGAACTGGGTAAGACTCTGGAAGGCTGTGAGTAAGAGTCTCCTTCTGCGTTACCACAAACCACCTGCACATGGAGCCTTTAAAGGAAAACCCTCATTTATTGTAACTCGGTTCATAACAAAGCGGTTCCGATGTGAGAACACCAGCGTTGCTGCGGCAAAGAACATGTGAGAAACAGTTTAAACACTCGGAGGTAAACTCAAATCAATCAGGAGGGAATATTGATTCACGTCAGACGGCCGCTCTCACCGGAGCTGCTGAACACAAACGTTTTTATGACTTACGTCCTAATATGCTGAAGCTGGACGCTGAAGTCTCTGTATTCTGATATGTTGAGCTGCTCCTGCAGATGGATTCCTGCGTGTTGTCATTAAATCGAAACCCAAACCTCTGCAAGTCACAGCTTAACACCAGGAAGTCAGTGAGAAACCCGACGACTCTCAGCCTCACTGCCTCCTCCAAATACTTTTTCAGTTTAAAATGTTCCTGATCATCTGACCGCTGGTGTTACTTCTTCTTTTTTCACCATTTCCCAGATCTCAGCATTTCATTTCCTGTCAGTGCAGTTAAAAACAATAAAAATAAGACCCAACTGGCACAAAAACAACATTTCCCTTCAACCACTGCTTCTGTCTCTGCTCCATGTGCAGCAGCCTGTGCATGAGTTTCCCCAGTTTGGTCCAGATGAGCTTTTTTTTGTCTCATGTTTAAAAACTTCAAGACAGTGGTTTGGTATACAGCAGTTTTTGCATATTCCTGCTAAATCATCTTTTTGTTACTCAGCAGGGTTACCTTAAAACTATCGTACAGGTACCCAGGGAAAGGAACTCAGGGAACAGATCTGGGAATTTATTGATGTGATGTTTTGCCAATTTAAAAGCAAATGATTTATGGACCTTGATGATACAATTCAGGCACATTTAGAGAACTGAGATCGGAGTCAGTGAAATGGTGCAGCAGCTTGATTTCATTTAAGGAGACTGTTGGTGGAGATGTGAAATCTATTGAAAACCATTCGAGGTCACAACATTGCTGGCCAGGATCGTACTGTAGACGTCACCACAACCGAACAAATGAAACGTGATTATTGTTTAATCTAATTCAGGTTTAATCTCGAATTAGGCTCACTTGTCTAAACACACATGAAGCTGGATCAGTGGAACCCAAATCCCAAACCTCCAGCTCTTCCCACATTAGAGTCAGAGCCGTCACGTTGCTTAGTCTGGCCAAAGATGCTGAAGAATAACACCACCTGAAGCCTCAGGTAAATATTTAAACCTGAGGCTCAGGAAACTCATCCGTCTGCGGCTCATTTGTTTTCTCCTGAACTTTGGTTATTTGCTGGCACAGTTTTTGTGCCACAGACGAGTCTGGACTGTAAAAGGCTCCATCACTGACCCGGTGATGACATTCCAGCTCGTTCTCCCTCCGAGCCCCACATCGCACACTATCCTCCCTCTGTGCCTGTTACTACCTTCCCCTGCCGGGGGCCGTGCCAGGTCCAGCCCCCTCCTCAGGAAACCACTAATCCTGCCGCTGGAATGTCTTCACCCTCCAAACCCTGTGGCTCCTCCACCTCCCACTGCCAACTCCTCACTCCCTCAGTCCCAGCAGAACTTAAAAAAACAAAACAAAAAAACCCCAGAGCCCTCAGCAGAAGTGGGACAGAACCTTGTCACGTGTGTTGTCACACCATGATGTCTGGGCTCTGTCCGGTCTCACGTGTGTGTGTGTGTGTGTGTGTGTTTCTGCCATTGTTTACACAGAGTGCGTAGTGGGTCGGTTCGGGGCCGACTGCCAGCAGCAGTGTGAATGTGAGAACGGCGGCCAGTGCGACCGACAGACGGGACGGTGCAGCTGCCGCGCCGGCTGGACGGGGGAGCTCTGTGAGAAAGGTGAGCCAGGGAGACTCAGACTAATGAACCTGCACAAACTGCAGCTCTGTGGAAACTCTGCTTGGCGACTCACGACCTCCAATTTGCACCTTCCTCTGCCCAGCATGTGCAGCAGGCCTGTTCGGGGCCGGCTGTCAGGAGAGATGCCGGTGTGTGCACACGCTTTCGTGTCACCACGTCACTGGAGAGTGTCAGTGTCCACCGGGCTGGAGAGGAAAACTCTGTGACAAAGGTACAAAGCTGCAGGGAGACACCGCGCTGGACGCAGGCTGTTCATCAACAATAATTTTTTTTTTTATTTCAAATTTTAGTGGATGAGAAAGAAACTTCTTGATTTATCGTGTTTTCATCTTTAAATTTGCAGGATTACACAAATAAAACACGAAAAGGAATCAGCCTGATATTTGATTCAATCTAAAGTTAGTTTAACTGTCAGGAGAGAGTTTTATTTAAATGTCTGCTCGGTGAGTTGGACACAGTGACTCGTGGCGGAGGACACAGCTGATGTTGTTGTGTTTGTGTTGTGTGTCAGCGTGTCTGCCAGGTACGTACGGGAGCGGCTGCATGCAGCAGTGCAGCTGTGCTCAGGGAACGTCCTGCCACCACATCTCTGGAGAGTGCGGCTGTCCTCCCGGATTCACCGGCAACGGCTGTGAGCAGAGTGAGCGCTGTCCCCCCCCCCACACCCACTGATGTTATCGCCCCTCTCTCCTGACAGGGGGAGCGTCTCTAACTCTGTGTTCTTGCCTGTCAGCTTGTCTTCCAGGGACATTTGGTCAGAACTGTAACCACGTCTGTCAGTGCTCAGAGACAAACCAGCTCTGCCACCCGGTGTCTGGATCCTGTTACTGCGCCCCAGGGTTCCAAGGTCCCAAATGTGACCAAGGTGTGTAAATAAACACAGAAAAAACAAATAAGTAAACACGTGCCCTTTTGGCTTCATAACCCCTGTGTGCTATTTGTGTCCAGCCTGTGGAGAGGGCCGTTACGGTCCTAACTGTGAGAGACAGTGCCAGTGTGTGAATGGAGGGAGCTGCCTTGGTTCCACTGGAGCCTGTAAATGTCCAGCAGGCTTTATAGGAGCACGCTGCAACATCAGTGAGTCCATCACAGCCTCAGAAGGGGAATAAGTGAATGAGCAATACAGTCGAGGTGACGTGTGTGTGTGTGTGTGTGTGTGTCTGGCAGCGTGTCCTGCTGGGCGTTATGGCGTCGACTGTGCTCAGGTGGCCAGGTGTGCAGAGGGGGCCAAGAATGACCCGGTGACCGGTCGGTGTTTGTGCGTCCCTGGTCGAAGGGGAGAGGACTGTAGACACAGTGAGTTCTCAGAGTTTGGACACACCCCTTTCTCTAAAACACCAAGATCACCACTAAACTTAACTTGATCTCGATTAAAAAAAACAAATCACACATTCACTGTAAAATAATCCTAGTGGTGTTTTATTATTGTGTTTAATCTGAATTGTAGTTTTCATTGCCTTAGAGTGAACATTTCTATTTAAATACCATACTACATTTTTTTTATAGGCTGCCATGTTTTCTACAGTCACCCAAACCACTAGATGTCACTAAATCCTACACACTGAACCTTTAGCTAAATCTATGGCTGCCGTCAGTCACTCAGCTGAGTGCTGCTGTGAAGAAGCTTGATGTTAAACGTAATTTGAGTGTGTGTGTGTGTTCGGCCTCAGGCTGCCCTCCAGGCTGGTTCGGGGCGGACTGTGTCCATCGTTGCAACTGCACTAATGGAGGACTGTGTGACTCAGCAACTGGCAACTGCACCTGTGGCCTGGGCTGGACCGGTACACACTGCGAGAGAGGTGACGACAGACTGCAGCCGCAGCATCGTGAGAAACCCAAACATGGTGTCTAGAGTCAGGAAACTGAATTTTCTCTTTACTCCTCCGCCGCCCAGAATGTCCCGTGGGCAGATTCGGTGCCAACTGCCAGCTCAGATGTAAGTGTCAAAATAACGGCACGTGTGACAGAGTGGCGGGGACGTGTCAGTGCGGTCCAGGCTTCTACGGACATCTGTGTGAACACGGTGAGAACTGAAATACATGAAGTTAAAGTCACATCCAAGAACAAGATGATCCTAGTAACACATGTTATCTGTGTAGCCTGACATGTGACAAATAAAAACACAAAGCACGACACAAAACTCCAAAGAACTAAAAAGTTAAATTATGGAGTTGATACTTGTGAGATCCTTCTGATCTAATCCATAAGGTAGACTAAAAAAATCTTATTGCGCGCCTGTCCCGTCCTCAGCCTGTCCTCCCGGCCTCCACGGCCCGCTGTGCCAGCTGCAGTGCGACTGCATGAACGCAGCTTCCTGTCACCCTGCGTCGGGCCACTGCGTCTGTCCTCCAGGATACTACGGAGCGCGCTGCCACAGAGGTCGGTCACATCATTGCTGACACAGCAAAGCAGCAGGTTTGTGTCGTCTTTCACTGAAAATCACATCCACGTGTTGGACTATCCCTCAGTGTGTGAGCAGGGAACCTTCGGCCTGGGTTGCGCTAAAGTGTGCGACTGTGAGGACGACGCCCCGTGCGACCACGTCACAGGAAGGTGTCTCTGCTCCTCAGGGAAGATGGGACTCAGATGCGACATCGGTAATAATTGATTATTTGTGATTTAAGAACAAATACTGCACTTAAGACCACGTCACACAACTCTTCCCTTCGTAAACTGTGAGTTTTATGTCTGAAGGCAAATTAAAAAGAAGTTTTGAAGCCATTTTCTAAGATCAAGCAAACTTGATTATATGATCTGAAGTAAAACACGAAACAAATTTAGGTGTCATAAAAAAGTTATATTACCAAATCATTGCCTTTTTAATTTTATCAATATGTAATGAGGAAAGTTTTATTTAGATTTAATAAGTTGAAATATATATTTTCAACTATCTCTCTCTCTCTCTATATATATATTTATATATATATATTGGATTTTAAGAGCTGCACTGCAAACCTCTTAGCAGCAATTGAGGGTGATTTTAAACAATGTAGAGCAGTAAAAGTTGAGTTATTTGACAAGTAAAAAGAACTAAATCAGTTTAATATAATGCAGAGAACAAATGCATGTTGTTACATTAAAAAACTGTTTTTATTTGGACCTCTTTAAAAAGTTATAAACATTAAAGTGTGTTCCACTCCAGTATTACTCGATTGACCTGATAAACTGAGATTCGTAGTAACTATTGTTCTAATCATATATTCTGTGTTCATGTGTCAGACTGCAGAGCAAACCTCTACGGCCCGGACTGTGCTGAGACCTGCGAGTGTCAGAACGGAGCACGATGCGACCGGCACAACGGCCGTTGCAGCTGTGTGCACAGCTGGATCGGCCTCTCCTGTCAGGAAGGTACGGAGCTGAGGAGTCGTCTCACTTCAGTGTAATGTCCACAGGGACGTCAAGTGACAGGCGCTGCTGACTCTCGCAGTCAGAGCAGAGGTGGCGGCTTTTTGCTGACTCTATGAAATGAGAGTAAATAACTACTATTAGTGCTGACAGCATCTGGTCACCATGTTGGTTCTGCCGAGGAAGCACTTTCTCTGTGGTGTTATCTTTTTTTTTTTTTTCTTCACATGGCACATAGAAGTTGTGCATTTGTAGAAGTGCCTCAGCTCAGTGTGTGTGTGCGTGCAGGTGGACCTCCACGTGTCTCTGATGGGAGCAGCAGCAGAGAAGACTCACAACAAAACTCGTTATAGCATCTACCCGAAAGATGGAAGCTGACACAGGGATGTTGTTTTTTACTGGAGTGAGTGAACGCTCGTGAAGAGTCGAAGCAGCCTGGAGGATCTTCATGGAAATAGACTCTCTGATGAGAACTGGGCTTCCACGGTTGGACCCGATACTTTATTTTTTATTATTTTGGTACCAAAGTGGCCTTTGAACTGATCGGCTCTGTGGCTGTGCCTGGCCTGTCACTGGTCATTTTCTTGAAGTCAAAGTGGAATGTCACCGTCAAACGAAAACACTTCTTCAGGAGAACTGCTTCCAAAAACTACTACCCATCGTGCATGCCTGCTTCAACCAGTGCAGTTTTTTATTTTCTACATTCATGAGGTCAACGTCGACATTTAATCAGTTAATATTTTGTGTCCAGGTGACAACTGGTCAACATTTGAAGAAATCCCCAAAAACCAGATTAGAGAAATCATGTTGTGCAGCCGCTGAGAGTTTGACCATTTTCACCAAATTTGAAAAAGGTTCTGCATGGATATAGCGATGCAAAAACTTCACAGTAACCACAGTAAATCATTTTTTTTTCTCTTTGGGTCAAACTGAATGTTTCTTTTGAGATTTTATTTGAACAAGAATGGGCGGATGACGAGAAAACATAAAAACTCTGCCTGCGATGTGGAGGCATAAAAACATCATCCTAAGAGCGCAGCAGTTTTTTTTTTTTTTTTCTTTGCTTCTGATTTCATTGGTCCACTAAATACCTTCACTGGTACTTGTATATAAAATAATCTCTTAATTTTGTAAGAAAATGGTGAATAATGCTGGAGATAATGAAACCATCTTATAAACCTGCCAGTTTAATGAAGGTGTTTTTCCAGTATATAAAAAATGAAGTACTACTCTCAGTCTCTTGGTGCTAATGTGTTTTATCTCCACATGTTTAATAGGAAAATATCAGTCAAACACATTCCTGGGTTTTTAATAGAAATCACTTAATTAACACAGCTCGCTTTTAATGTCCAAATATTTTCTTTTGAATTGATTTTGTGTATAAGTTGCTTCATATTTATGTTTAACACTTGAATATTCATCACACTCAATTTGCCTTTTTTGTTTCACTGTATAAATGAGATTCTGCAGCTCAGACAAAAACAGTCCAGTGAACAACCCACAATCAGGTTTATTCTTTTTAACACACAAATGCCAAATAAAGACACACGACAGGTTTGTTTCTCATTCTTATTTTATCAGTATTTCATTTTCATTGAAGACTGAAGCTGTACATCCTGTCTAAATTTCAGATTCAAGCACAGTGCAGATAGCAACGCCTGCAAAACAAAATAAAAAATAAAAGAGTAAAAGGCAAAGGTGATCACAACCAGAAATATATATACAAAGGTCAAACTATGTACAGGAGATACCAGGCGCTCACTACGTCGTCTTCAGAGCATTTTTCATAACGCATACACAACACAAAGAAATTGCTTCTTTTATGTCAGTCCTAAAATCAGTACGATACAGATAGGAAAAAATGCAGCATGATGAAAACAAAAATAAAAACTGTTCTTTAAGTTTGTCTCTACTGCATCAAAGGCAAAAACATAAAAAATATATATTCTCTGTATAACCTTTGACCTTCTGTAAAATAAGCTCTATCCAGCTGTGGCTTCATTTCTGAACTAGGGCCACTTAAAGCATGACGTCCTCTGAATACCCTCCGGTCTCCACACATTAGCAGTTAGCTCCGTGTTGTGCTTCAACCTGTGAACAGCAACGGGATCTCCGCTCGGCAGGTGAGCACAGCGTGAAATAACACTGATGGTCAAACTAAAGCACAGCAATATTATTTAAAGGAGAAGTTCCACAGTTTGGGAAGTTTGCTTATTGGTCTTTTTATCTAGAAGATTGATAACTAAACTTTCTGTCTGATCAATAACAAGCTAGTTTAGCTAACATATAATAAAGTTAATAAAAATAAAGCTTGTAGTTTCTGTCCAAAGGCAAAATTATCAATCGTGAGTGGAGGATATGAGGCATCACAGAACTCAAGGAAATTCGCTGCAGATATTTCAGGATTTTCACTATTTTTCCAAGAGGAAAATTCATTGATCTTGATGAAATAATCTGGCAAATTTAGGGAACAAATTTCTGAGAATGTGTGAAATGTAATGTGGTTTGACTGACGGGGAATGTCGAGCCTTGGCTGAGGTTCATTCTTGTTGATTGGTTGGATATGGACTGAAGCTGAATTTTGGCTAGCATGTGGGCAGTTTAACTCGTTTTCATAGCTGTGAAAGGTGCCGCTCACACTGCATTTCCTTAGCTTTCTATTTCCATGCTGTAGCTTTGTGTGTCTATTGGGCAGACAAGATCGTATTAGCAATCTTCTGTAGCAAATAAGCGTTTTTCCCCAAATTATGGAACAATGCCTTGAAGTCTCTACCTTCCTCTCGGCTCCCTGCAGATGATAATATTAAGACACAGGAATTTCAGACTAATGAACTAAATGTTCTTCTGCTTTTCTTTTTTTTTTTTTTTTCCTGTTCAGAAAAAACAGCATCGGCTCACGCCAGTTAAACGAACTCTGACATACGAGACACGTCAAACGTATACAGGGATCAACTAATACAACAGGCAAGGGATTCGATTAGTCTACATCCCCCACCCAACACACACACACACACACACACACACACAGGATCAACAGTAGAGACATGAAGTCACTTTGCTCTTATTAAAAACCAGAGGCTGTAAATCATCATCACCCACACTCATTATTATTTACTCCCTCCACTTAAACTGAGACGCACCTTCATCTCGCTCACATCATTTGCACTGATGAGTTTTCTTTATCTGTATGTTTCTACTAAGGATCGATAGTTTCAGCCATTAGTACAGATCTGTTATCTACACGTGTTAGTAAGGGGCGGAGCTTCACCTTGCTGCTCCCGTGGATTATTGTCGACGAGGTGAAGAGAGTCCATGCTTCGAGGATGTTTCACATGCTATCCACTTGTGCTTTAATCACAGTAAGAGAGCACCCAGAGGAGGAAGAATGATACAGGGTGGCATCAGATTCTGCAGTAATACTTCTAACATGTCTCAAGCCGTAGGTCACTTGAAACATACCTTATTATCCTAAAGCTTTGAGCGGTACTATGCATTCTGTATATGAAGGACCTGTGTTTACTAGTATAACAGCATGGTCAAGTAAAGATATACATGGAGTTAAGTCCATATCATAGATAGATAACAAACCGGACAGCACATGCGTCAAGATGAGGCCTATAATCTTTCAGGAAGTGAGAGTGAAAAGAAGAAGATCTTTGGCGGAAGCCACGTGAAAACACCACTGGTCCTGCCCAGTGTCCATGAACAGAAAGAAAGACAGACGAGTGAATACAGCCTTTACAACCACCTGCTCTATTCCTGGAGCCGCTGCCACTCGCTGATGAACTAGAAACATGACCACACCGTGGAAAACGCACGCCAATTCTACAAGTGGGCACTGCACTAAATACTGGGGACATGAGACCAGTCGTCTAAACGGGACGGCTGCCGAGCTGCTCGTCTACCCGGGAGCAATTGTAAAATAAGGCAAAAATATCTGAACTGAGTTTGATCAAGGAGAAGTTTTCATGTGATGTGGCGCCAGCACAGATATGATCACTTCCTGGACAGTAAATCCTCAGCCTGAACCGAGCAGAGCAGAGGCTGGGTAACACAGTGAAGCAGGACACTGCATTTGATTTATGATTACTGCAGCTCCGACTGTTCGGGGTGAACAAATAGCTAATCTCTTCAGTGGCGGTTGCCCGCACACAGCAGCCTCGCTCCTGACTCCTTATCATGAACAGTTCACTGGTCAGGACGGAGGAGGAGCCTCTCAGTGCAGTTGTTAACCCCTCGTCCTCCCATTCGCCCCCCCGTCGGAACGCAGGACTTCATCATTGCTCCATGACAGCAGGAGCGTCAGCGCATCAGGCTGGACTAATGCACTGCCAGTGAAGACACAGAGGGAGGATGAGGAGAGAGGATTATCAAGAGGAGATGCAAAATGTAATAGTGCAATGGCTGTGTGATAAAACTACTGTCATACCCATCCTCTCCCTTCCAGTACCTGGACTGACAACACTAAAGTGCTGATTGGTAAAGCCCACAGAAAGGCTCCAATACTGATCCTGTGGACAACAACACGTACACAGCTCTTCTTTCAGAGAAGCCTTGATGGACACGGTTTATAAATAGAACGTCCAAGGGAACAAATGGTACATGTGCAACAGAGTAGTTCTTGTATATCCATACTAGAAGAACTTTAACTTCCGTTTAGTTGCATTCATCTTTGGAAAAAACAAACAAAAAAAGAATTCTGGCTGCCAAGCAAGCGTGTGCTTATTTTTTTTTTTTTTAAGAAATTTTTCTCTATGGTTTTAAAATACGTTCAGCTGAATTGAATGTATAACTGATTTAGGTATGAGCGCATATCCCAAATATCCCTCATTCACTTGTCTTTCTATGTCAATCCCTTCATTTCCTGTGGAGGTGACTGTATTTTTTCCCCTTTTTTCTTATCTTATCCCTGTAACTCTAAATGAGGTGCCCTGCGTGGCCTTGGTGTGGCCAGACTCATGCGCCAGGGTCTCACTTAGTAAAAGCTCAAGCAAACAGAGGATCAGGCAAAGGTGGGGCGCTGCTGCAGCCCGGGTGCAGCCCTGCCGGGCGCGGCTGTGCTTCGTGTTAAGAGCGATAGTCCTTTTTACTGTACGGCTTGTTCCCCAGGATGCTGTCCACCTCATGTGTGATGGAGGATGACAACTTTGGAAGAACCTGTGTTCGGGGAGAGAGACAAACGTGATCATGTCCAGCTTCCTGTCAGAGTTTTGGTTAAACTGGTTTTCCTTTAGGTTCCATTAGGACCTGGTATTAATGTCTGTCCTGAGAGATCACAAGTGGTCACCTGGCATTAAACCATGTCCTGAATCAAATACATTATTAAAGCAGGTATAAATATACCATATATAAATCTGCATCTTATTTAATCAATGAAACAATGTCCAGTCTTCGAATTCAAACACAAGTAAAGATTGTTGTGTACTAATTACAGCGGTGATGTCACTAATCTTTTGGCAATAAGAGACATGTATCCTCTCAGTGTTACATCTTTATATTGTTTCCTCATGAAGAATAAATTGTATTACAGGAAGGTGAAATGTATATTACTCTTATCTTGAAGACATAAAAGTCATTTATTTTCTAATGCTCTCTTTTGTACAGACATGAAAGAACTAAATGTCCACTGAGAAAGGACATATTATGTGGACTTTCTTTTCAGATGAAGGGCTGTTTCTATTTCAGAGTCTGTGATGAAAAATTCTCAGCAAAAGGAAAAAGTACAGAGGCCTGGGGAAATGTGAGCATAGCATTTCAAAATGGAAATATCAAGTGTGCTGAGGGACAGAGAGACATATAGTGAGCACACATCTTGTGTACTAATGCGTCCACAAACTCACAAAGCATAAGAAGAGAGGAGTGCGGTGATGTTCTTTACTTCAGGCCAGACATAATGTGAGCCGAGGAGGTGAACCCCCACCAGTCTGAAAACCCCATTAACACAGTGCATCTTATCAAGAGAGGAAGAAGTGGCCTTAAGCTTGCCTTCAATCTCCTGGCAACTGATACTCGGCTGACCTTATTAACTCGGTACAGTAAAGCACCCAAGTGTGCAGTGGCAAACTGCCCCAGAGGCCCAGCTGTACCCAGGAGAGGAGGGGGCTGCTGTTCTAGGCTGTAAGGCACATATACAGACCTGATGAAACAGGTCAGGTCACATTTTCACTAATAAAGCGGCTGATTTGCTCTCTGGAAGCCCAGGCATACATACACACTCACACTAGAGGTAAGATCGGGCCAAAAAAAAGCAGCCGAGCCCTACGCAGGCCCAAGGGGTATTAAACCCGACCCAGACCGAGCCCAACTAATTAACTGGATTTGCTGGCCCGAGCCCGAAATTACATATTTTATTTATAAGGAGGGGTGATTTATGATAACAAATTAAACTCTGCCTTTTGTTACAACATCTAGGCCTAAGTTAAATAAAACTGTATAAACATTTACATCTTTTATATTTCTGTGTCTGCACTGCAGATGTTACATTAAGCGACAATCTGTCATTGACGGTTTTTTTTTAGAGGCGGCGTAAACATTTAAGGGCGTCCGTCATTTTGACGAGTTGATCATTGGGCCATAATCCACAGCAGCAGTACGTCCTTAAGATTCTAGCGCAGCACTTTCATTGAGAGGGGGCAGCTCCTTCTCCGTTTTATCCAAATTATTTATTTTATAACAAGTATTCCTTGGTCTAGTATCCACACATAGTTTAAGTATATATTTTTAATGAACATATATTTATAATTATTAATTAATTAAAAAAAAAAAACAGGATAGAGCAGGACCCGACCCGACCCGACCGTAATGACTGACATTTCAGGCCCGACCCGGCCCGAAATTGCCTCGGGTTCGGGTTAGGGCTTGGGCTCGGGCCATAAATCTTAGGTCTAACTCACACACACTCATTCCATAGCCTCACCTGTATCGCTCCTATGTTCTCCATCAGCTGGTCGGTGTTGGACGCCCCTAGAAGGACTGAGCTCACCCCCTCATTCCGTAGGCACCACGCTGCAGGAAACCAGTAAACAGCAATGACACCCCCGCCATGGCTACGGACACACTATCACAACATTCCTGATTCAAACACACCGCACAACATCTGCACACATCAGACACTGAGCAGATTTCTTTTATCACGCTTTTCTACAAAGTCCTGATATAACATGAAAGGTTACTGAAAACTCTTCTGTGCAGAATTATCTCTTGCCACAAACCTGAATACTAAAATACCACAAATACCACATAATAAATACTCAAGTAAAGCTGCAAAAATACTCTTAGGGAAATGTGCTTAAAAAATAGTAGAGGGATTCATCAAGTATTATATTAACTAAGACTGTAAATAATAATTTTCGCAATTGAGGGAATATTATTATTTTTTCATTATTTGTCTATAATCTAAAATATGACTGTTTAATCCAGTTTTCCATAGACCAAGGAATTGTTTTAAAATTATTTGTTTGGTTTGACAAAAGAAAAATATTTTTAAAATTATTAAATTATCAGAGCAGAACTAATCGATTTCCTGTGACTGAACTAATCAATTTTTAATTAAAAGCAGGCGTTATAGAGCTGCAAGGGTTTAGCATTTTGATAAACTATTTATAATCAACACATGAACAGTATTATATCATTTTGGTCCCTAATTTTACTTTGTTTGTAAAAATCAGTTAGATCTAAAGACAACTCTGCAAATAGAATTGATGATTTCTTTAAGGGAACAAACCACTTACTGCTTAAGCTTAATTTTAAGATTTATTATGCAACAACTGCATTATTTAGATATTGAAGAGACTACAGATTAAACAGATTATGGTAGGGGATGGCATTTTCTGCTGTAAAAAAGTGCAAATCCACCATCATAAAAATGAAAATGAATGTGTTTTTTTTAGATTGAGAGAAGAGCAGAGCTTCCCTCAGGACAGAGATCCACACTTCACAGTTGATCCCTAAATGTAAGACCTGCTCGAGCAGCAGCAGGAGGGATTCACTCATTGTTTTATACTTTTTATCTGTGTCTGTCTATTTGAAAACATGATTATGTACTGAGCTGTGCTGAAGCACTGCACTGATTTGAACTGAACATGCTGACATTTGTCACAATCATTTCCTTTTGTCAGTTTCCTATGGATGTTGATGTAATATTGATATGGTACAGTGTATTGAAAACGATCTTTTGTCCTTATTTTCTTTATATTTGTTAGGAGGTAGCCACACGTGCGGGATTGTTTGGCCTTGGCCGAGGCTGGCTCAATACCGTAATACCACAAAATAGTGTGGAGGACTACATGGCAGATATAAATCTCTTATCATGCCTTCAGGTGCGCCAGAAGGATTTATGGTAATTGGGAGAGATGAGGGTGTCCACTAATGGGCCGTGAAACCTAATCTATGACACTGCATTACTGCTGGGGAGAGAATCTGCTGTGATCTGCGCTGATAGAAAGCCAAGTCCCAGATTTACTCCCCAGGTCCCTCAAGTCTGACGCTTTAACAGCTCTCACAGGAGCGTCCGTCTTCAGGGGTATGCACATTCTCACATTCCTGACCGGCAGGAAATCAATATTGGTCGCTTGCTGGATTTATGTCCAGGATGCTGTTTTTATGCTGACGCCAGGAATTAGTAAATATATATTTACATCAGGGGAAACCTGCATGTCCAAACACATAATGTTTACGTATTTACATAAAAGACATGTTTACAGGTCATGGTTTCTCAGAAGCAATGAGTCCCATTTCTCTTTTATTTTCTTAATATCAGTTTTTTGTTCTCTTGTTTCTTTTATGTGTAAATTATATAATATTAAAAACTACACAGACACACAGCACAACACAACACACCCACAGTCGAACCAGGCAACCTCGGTCTGTTGAGGCAGAGGGACGGACAGACAGACAGAAAGAGAGAGAGCGGCAGAGTGTATCTGCGTACCGATGGCGAGTTGGGGCAGAGTGCAGCCCAGCCGCTCCGCGATTGCCTGCAGCTCTTTCAACTTCGCCTGCTGACGCCGGCCCTCCTCGCTCAAGATCTTGTCCTTCAACCACTGGTAGCCCTGTTTGAAAACACAGCACACCTGCTCAAAAACACAGCCCTGCTCACACGGCCGCACGGCAGCTCCTGTGTCACCAGGGCCTGTTTTTAAACACGTGACTCTGTCTCCTGCTGCCTAGGCCTACACGTCCCCAGCTACGCTCACTGAAACACTATAAATATTCAGTTCATTATAGTTACAAAGTTGCAGAAAGTACAATTCTGTATTAACAGGTAGCATTGTATCATCATGTTAGAATAACATGGGATCAAGGGTCAGACTGTACCATAATGCAATTCATGAACCATTGAGAGCCAAAACACCACAAACATCCACAGGCAACAGTGAACCAACAGCAAACAGCTCATTCCACACAAGCCATCAAAGATACTGCACAACACCAAACACTGAGGAGCTGGTTTCATGAACCAGGAGAGGTCTCATCACTGTCACTGACAAACAATCCACAAGTACACAACATGCTCCAACCACCACAGGAACACATCACTGCGTCACTGAGTCGGGTGTTAGCTCCTGTGTCGCGTAGAGTTATTTTTACCATCTAATTCAATAAGAAAGTACTTTACAGGGAAATAGGATTGTGGGTGAATTAAATCATGAATAGTGCTTCTCTTCTTCATTATTCTTGGTTAAAGTTTTTGTTATACCAGGTCACATTTGATTGTGGGAATGTGCTGATCTGTCCTATGCTTCATCGAGCAATTTAATTTAGCTTCAGCCTTGTGCTGGCAGTGTCAAATTAGACAAACATCATGTGCTGTACTATTTCTGTTCTGTGTGAACGCATTGTTGAGTGCGTGTTTGGTGTGTTCGCGTATGTGCGTTAAGCAGACACCAGCTGGTTGTGAAGAGGTGCACAGTGCATGGTTTCAACATGGCATTGACATCACACAGATACGTGATGTAAACAGAGTTACAGTACCTGAAAGACACAAACACACAGTAAACAAACAAACCACCAGCAAATCAGTGGGGGAAACCACAACAGTGACACAAGCACAGACGGTAAAACTGGAATAATAACCTGTCTACCTTCAGAGAGGCCCGAGAGTAGGGAGGCACCCTGCCGTCATATTTCCCTGAGATGATCCCACAGGCCAGTGGTGACCATGTCATGGCCCCCACACCTGAGAGAACAGAGTCAGAGAGCCACTGAGAAACCACAGCTGAAATGAGGTTAAAGGTCTGGTGTCTAATATTTAAGTGATTTTTTTTGGAGAAATTGAACTAAAAATCTAATCCTAGTGATGTTTTCACTGGTGTGTTTAATCAACATTGTTGTTTTATTTACCAGAGAATGGGCCCTTTAGATTTAAAAAACTTGATATTTGCATGGAGGGGATTGTCCTCTCTGTGGAGGCTGCTATGATGTTTACTGCTGTCCAAATTGGACAAGACCAGTTTTTAAAAGCAACAAATCCAAATCCATGCCAGCTCACCTATCTTATGAAAGAGCTCAGGTAGCTGCACCTCCACCTTCTCTCTCTGAAACATGTGGTACTCAGCCTGCTCACAGATGGGAGGAATCTGGTTGAACTGTCGTGCCACAGAGTATGCTTCCTACAGGAAAACATGGAAGAAGAAGCAAGGTCAGGACAGTAATGTATACGTTAGTCAGTGCCTAAAACACAAACAGGTAAGGATTATTAAACAATTGATCTGAGAAGAAAAATAATACGGATATTTTCTAAAACAAAATTTACAAAGAAACATTTCGTGGTGGCTGCAGTGTTTGTGGTTCAACAGCACCGCAGTGAGTGACTGGCAGGTGTGTTTACAGTGTGTGTGTGTGTGTGTGTGTGTGTTTGCTTTGAAAGTTGTCACAGTGACATGTTTACATCTCTGCTGGAGCCAATAAACACAGTCACCACTGCAGAGCCACTTAACACCAAAGCCAGACGTCGTGGGTATTTGTGTGTTTTTTTGCCCAAAGTGGTCTCACCATTATTTCCATTGGACTCCAGCGGGATGTTCCCCAGTACATGGCCATGCCTTGATTTATCACATGGGTCATTGCTCGGACTGTTTCTGCAAATAGAGATTTAAAAAAATGTATTCAATGCTCATGTGACCGTGTTATGTTTACAGAACAATTTTACAACAACATTTTTAATATAGCAATATGATGAGAGCCTGTTCTGTATTCTCATAAAAGCTGTTGTGATCATTTGCAATCTAAATGGGACAGGAAATTGAGCAGAGGGGTGGAAAAGCTGATGCAGTGAAACATGAGTGATTCATTCCAAGGAGAATGACATGTAGTCACAACATCGACGTGAAACTCTACAAGAATCCTGATTATTTAAAATCTGTCAAATGCTTAAAAAAGAGGCCAGTAAATTAAACTGATTTACAGACAGAGCTTCTTCAGTAGGTTCACAAAATGAAAACCAGCGTCTGTACATGCATTTAGGTTCAAGTACTCATCCTTGGCAGGGTCAGGAATCAGTGATTTCATTAATGTGGCCGAAGATGAATCTCATGTTTTCTTCTGTCAACACGTTTTCCTCAAAGCGCTCTGATTAGAATCTTATTTTACATTTTTTATCTGACTCTGTGTGACTGTAATTTCCGCCGTACTTTGTAACAATTGGTTTCATGAATTTCCATCTGATAATTTGTCTCTATTAATTTCCCCAAATTCTCTATCCATGCAACTCAACCCTTGCCTGTGTAGTTTGTGAAACTCAGACTTAACAAACCTTTCTATCATCCAGAGGGGGGGGCGGTTTGAGAGGTTTTCCCTGTAAACAGCACTTCACCGCCTTTTCACCCCGCACACTGCCCTTTAGCTATTGTCAGAATAAAGTACACCAGATGGTTTTTACCACTTAGTATTTGAAGACATGGACTCAGAGCTGCACATGGGAAGGATATTTAAAAAGACAACTAGCCAAAAGAATCTTTTACTTGAAACGCCGCCTGCTACTACTGCCTAACAAGACACTGAAATACACTGTGCAACAGCCAGAGTCGATAAGACATCAAACCGAAGGCAAGAAGATGACCTGTGACCTAGCTCTAACCCGAGGAGGAACTCCGACACTGGAACAGATGCATACCGTGTGACCAGCTGAGCCCACACACAGCGAGCACTCTGCCATTTAAAGGTCTCCGTCCTCAGTATGTATCCTAATTCTAACTGTGGAGGTGGAAGTGCCAGGACAATACACACACAGCATTTAAAAATAGATATTTTAGTTCCACGTTGCAGTAGTCATAGAGACAGAAAAGAGGTGCGTTTATCATGTGCAATATGACAAAACAGAGGGAGGACATGGTTAAGAGTGTGTGAGAGGATAGGGAAGGACAGGTGGTAACTCAGAAGTGATGAATGAAAGTAATCACTTACCTTCCATGGGTGTATTTGGGTCCGGTCTATTTGCAAACACCACGTCCACATAGTCTAATTGCAGTCTTTCTAGAGAAGCTTTTAAACCTGGAAATATGCACCACTGTTAGTAAGAAGCAGCTAACTCAACGACAGTATGTAAGATTTTAACAGGGTAATTGTACAAAAATGTTTTGGTAACCACTCAAATAAACCCGTTATTTACCTTCTATAATGTGTTTTCGGGATAAACCTCGTTCAGTCTCAGCTCTGGAAAAACAAAAGACAATAGATCTTGGTTGTGAAACAATCATTTGAAATGTTAAACTACCTGCCACTCCAGAATAATACATATCACATATCCTCTGTGATATATGATCTAATAAATGTTTCAGGCTTATTGAAAGTACCTGGCAACAGATACGTTTGGATGACACATGATCTCATTACTAGGAATATTGAACAAGGCGAGACAAATTATTACAGCGGGAGCATTTCTCATTTGGAGGCAACCAGGTGAAACTTACTTTCCACCCCAGAAGATCTTTGTTGTTATAACCAGACTTGAACGCCTAAAAATGAAAAATGAAAGCAAACCTGTGACATCAACAGCTTGGACAGTTACAGCAAACAAAGCAGAAAATTAGTTTGGGCTTTACACAAACCATATGTTCCAATGTATTAACAGGATGAAGAGCTCAGATACTGTGCAACCATGAGATTCTACCTTGTTCCCTCAGCGTCACACTCACCCACATTGCACAAGAAGTGTGATTATGCCAGAACTTGGCCAGCACCAAAGACTGTGTCTTGTAGGCATATAGGTTGACAAAGCTATATTAATGCCAATTCAAGACCGATCGAGTATGAGACAAGGCATTGGAGGTTGAATAATTATTCAGGGGGACACAAGAGTGGGTGTGGATAAGGCACAGTGGCCCTCATTAATCTTTTATCTCCCTAGCTTACCTTTCCAGCTCACAACACACTGCCTCCCAATATGTGCAAGGAAGGAGATGATACAAGATTAGGGAAGCTGACTGGGACGGATATTAGAAAACACCAAACTCAATTAAATGTGCCTCATACCTCCATCCTTTTTTCTTTATGATGTTTCCCAGCACCACCTCTGCCCTGTGAAGTAGACAACGAGAAGGTATGATTGAATAAAGATAGTCTTGAAATGATGAGAGCATTGACACCCCAATATCACAGGGATGATTTCAAGCCCCAAGTCGAAAAAAAAAAAAAAGACTGAGAACTCTGTGTGATGAACCTGTTTAGGACTGGAGAGTGCGAGCTAGCTGCCAGGTCAGAGTCAGCAGGACCTGGGTCCAGCTGCTCTGTGGAGCCACCACTATGTCACTCATTAACTGCCACAGGGGTGCTAATGAGTGACATTACCTCCAACATGGGGCTCATTAAGGCCAGACAGAAACCTGTCCTCTCAGCCGAGACACAATAATGAGACACCTGCCTGTAGCATAGCTCCCAACAAAATGGACTTGAGCAATACTGAAAACTTAAACACAGCAACTACTAACATTTGTTCTGGTTTATTGTTTCATCATTTATGTTTCTCTATAAACCACAATAATCAAAATGCATCTCAAGGTGCACAATGTTTTTAGGAACATACGCATCACATACACCGGCTAAGCCGGCAGCAACTTAAAACTTTGCCATTGGAAGAAATTTGGTGCATTAAATGGGCTACATAAATATGCCATCATTTTGATACAGGCTTATTGCAAAGACCATTAATCTTCAGGTTTGCACAATGATCCAAAGAGGGTTGATTTTTTAACCTATTGTTGTTAAACCAGGGTCTTATTCAACCATCGATTATTGTAGTATTACTGTAATCCAGAGGTCTAATTTCCCTCTTCTCTGGACTCCTGTGTGTGTGTGTGTGTGTGTGTGTGTGCCAGTTTCAGACAGCTGATCCAACAAGCAGCATGAGTAGAGTCTCCACTGCAATACAACTGTACAATCTGTTTCAAGCTCTGCCAGCTGGACGCACACACCTTTTTTAAACAAACAATAAGCACTTTCCTGAGAACAATCATGAGTGTTTGAGTGCATGATATGAAAATACCCACACAATGGTTTGCATGTTGCCGTTCGGAAATGGGAGTAATTTGAGAGCCCAAACATAAGGTACAGTGTGCCTCGAGCAGGTTAACTGTCTTCACTCATAATTAGGTCTTTATTCCAGTGTTACAGCACAAGCAATGACATAATGCTGCATTATTCATGGATTTATAATATTTTGTTACTTTCATATTTCTGTGTAATTATAATACCAATTTGCCACTGGGCTAAATCAGTGTCATGCAGTTACTATGCATCTAGAGGAAAATGTTTAAGCCTGAAAGAAAATAAAGTTGAAATATCTATTCTTCCAATTCCAATCCGCATACTTGAGGCAATGTGTGTCTGCTGATAAGAGTGAGTACATGGGATAGGGAGAACATTTTATTTTGCATTAAAACATTTATATTTCAGAAAAAACTACAGGCTACAAAATGGGGTGGAAATGCTAGTAAGGCATCCAATTAATAATGTCATACTTATTGGTGAATGCTTGTTTTATTGCTGTATTTTGTAGAGCTAAACCAGAACATATACCGCAGTATGGATGTTGTCTGTTTGTGCAACATACTTTCTCTGAGCCTGATTGAGCCAAGGACTTCACATGAAAGCTTTCTCTTCTCTGATGTGCAAAGGGTGTGATTTGTTCTACTCCAGCATGTGTGCATGTGTGTGTGTGCAATATATAAGCTCCTCAAGCGCTGCTTTGTGCTGGAAGCTGTTGGGATTAACACCTGTGCAACACATACTGAGCTGTGTTACATGCCGTCACAAACATTTGCACGTGTTGAACAGATTTGTGCTTTCTGTTGAGTTGTGTATTTGTAGTTGTATTATGGAAGCACAATTATTTAAGTTATTTTCAACTTTGAGCCTCTTTTTTCTGGACTAACAAGGTAAACTGACGGTGCATGTACTGACGACATTGAAGGATGCAATGAGGAACAAGGAATATATATTTGACACCTACTGACTCCTTTCAGGTCTTTTTGTTTTCTTTTGATCTTCACAGAAGCGGTCTGACACATCACCATAAACATTATGTCAAAACTAGAATATTCTTGGGAGGGATTAAAAAAAGGGACTTGGTGCTGTTAATCAGAGATAGTGTTCACGAAGGATAATCCCTTAGATTATTTCAAAGCACCCAAGTTACTACAAAGCCAGATTAATCCACACTGGAATTTAAACCATCACTACATTCAGCAATGGGGTAACACGGCGCTGCTTTCTGAGGGTAAAAATATCATCACAAGCTGTCCAGTATATTTAGATCGAGCCCATGAATATGTGAACCCTTGTGAATGTTCCTGCAACAATGACAAGGACGAGGACCTAATAAAAAAAGACTATCAGGTCTAATTTCAAGGAGAGAGACAATTGTGTCAATTAATAGTTGATTTCCATCTACATCTAGATCAAAGAAAACCGTTATGGCAGAAAAGATGAGAGAAACATGGCATTTGAAGGTTCCAGTTCACTTATCATTCCACACAGATCGCTTTCTTTAGATCCATCTTTGTCAATGTTTCCATCTCATATTTTATGTTTCCAGATGAAGGCATTTGGTTTTTCCATCTAATTATGTGTTTTTAGTGATAAACCAAAAACAAATGGATGGAAACAAGGTAGTGATGCTGGTGAGTGATAGTGTTATCAGAGATATATTTCAAAAGGCTTTGTGAAGCTTGAACACATCTTTATTTACCTCTGTCGGTGGAAGACTTTTTCAAAGCATCCGCTTAACTTTGGGAAAATATTAGCATCACAACTTCACTAGTATTCTGCTGCTCTGCACAGGAAGCATCAGATTAATGTCTGGGTGGTATTGGTACAATTATAGGATGCTTGAGATTCTTTGGGGGAAATAAATTTAAAATGGAGCAGAAAAAGAAAGATATATATATATATAATTAAAAACAGAAGGCTGCATCACTTTAACCCAATAAAACAAAGGAATATGTTCCATGAGATTTGGGATTGCACTCACACATAGCTACTAATTCATAATCTGTGCCTATGACTTAATCAATCACACTTCGGCAGCTTCATAATATCTGGTGTTACCACTCAATGATGCATGACCCGTGGCACAGGATCTACTCACTTTCCAGCAGCGTAAACCTCCGCTGTGTCAAAGAGATTGATGCCATTTTCATACGCTAGAGTCATCAGCTGCTCTGCCATCTGTTGAAAGAGCAGGGGAGAAGGAAGAGCAGAGGAAAAACAATAGGGTGAGAGATCACTCATTTGAGGTGTTGGCACTTTTCAATTATTAAAATGTCTCTTCACAGACCCACAGTTTGCTTTGGTAGAACACGTGTGTCACAGTGTGTTGTTACTTAAAGTAAAAATAGTGTGTTGAGCAATTCAGGATATGCCAGATCATATGGATGGTTTCCATTCCCCAACCCTGACTGATGGAAGATGACAAAACCCATCTGCTCTCACCTCATCTGTTATCTGTCCGCCAAACGTCACCCATGTTCCTTAAGAAGATGACAGGGGGTGGGTGTCAGTGTAAGTGAACAAACACAACAAACATGCAAACAGATGAGCCAATAAAGATTGAAATCACAGTGTAAAGAGTTCTCGAACTTGTACTTTCACTCCCCCCATGCTAACTTAACCCTCTTTCTTAAAAAGATTAAGGACTATAGTGTGATCTGCTTTACAGTTAGTTGTGTGCAGAAAAAAACTTTTCAGTTTTTCTTCGAAGGAAAGAGATGCATACCTAATCCAAGGCAGGACACCCGCAGGCCTGACTTCCCAAGGTTTCTGTCAAAACAGAGAGAATTATTCACATTAATGCAGCACTGAGGTGGCAGTGATTTGTGATCTTTTGCACTGTGGTGGTGGATTTAAAGGATTTAAACCCTGGTATTCGACCTTGATTAGGCAATAAATCTAATAAAAAACTCTATCACACTTATGTAATGGGAGAAAAGTCTGTTGTGAAGGTTTATACACAGGTTTCTGAGTAGTCGCCTATAGCCATGGCATATATGAAAACAGCTTTGTGTAGATTTGAAGCCTTCACCTTCTTCAGCGCTGACACACATCAAGTGGATGTGTAGGGGAAGGACAGTAACAGGAGCTGACAATGAGAACATGTGTGCAGGAACATGCAGTTCATATTTGCGTGATTGTAAGAAATGTAAGAGAAGAGGAGAAGAGTAGGAGTGGGACTTAAACAGGCCCACCATGACATCCACTGACATTTCACACAACACGCCAGGATCCCTCTGCCGCCATCTGACTAAAATCCCCTACAGCAACGTAGAAGCATGACGACTCACAACAGCTAAAGCTGGCATCTCTGAGCCTATCATGGCTTGGACAGGCAGCTCTGCTGACAATCACAGATTTGGTTCTTTTACACAAGCTTTATGAGTGCTCGGAGATGCCTTTGGTTCCTGGTAAAACATCATCACATTTTTTATAATCACTGGAATAAGTTGGTTTCAGTTTAATTTTACTGAGAGTATTCTTTCACACAAAAAGAGGAGTATAGGATCATTATGGGCTCAAATTATTTTCTAAATATATCTGAAATTATTAAATAAAATGAAATGTGCTACTTCTGCTACCTACTGCAAGAGATGGCAGTGTAAAACGATTTGAAAAAATGTGTCCAACAGGGATGATGTAACATGGGCAGGAGTCAAAGTAAGCGCGTGGGAGGACAACTAATATATTTTTATAAAACTGCCTGTACAGAAATATGGCTGAAATGAAAAGGAGCAGAGAAGAAGACAGGGGTTAGATGTGTTCTGTGTGTGTGTACGTGTCCAGATGTGTCTGTTACATCGCTCTGCCTGTGACTGTGTGTGTCTGTGTGAGTGTGTGTGGGTGTATTGTGAAGCTATGATAAGACTGAATTGCTGCAGTGACTAACAAAACCCTTCTTTCAATGTGGTCTCAACACCAAGTCCAACACCAATGACTAAACTGTTTAAAATAAATATGCAAATCTCAGCTGTGTCTCACAGCCTCAAAGCAAAGCAAGCTAAGTGGTCTACATTTGTGTTGTTATGGAAACAAAAATAAATGCTTTTAAGTCTTCACTTTTTGATAAATCTACTTTTTTCTACTACGTTTTTCAAATAGTTAATCCACTTAAATGTTCACAACATCATTTAACATCATTAGTTCAGCTGTTTTTTCCACTGAACCCCTCCAGAGGCTTAAAGAGTCTCTCTCCTTTTACTTCTTCTGATATCGAGAAAGTATATCGCAGGAAAAAAAACTCCATTTCTGGATCCATCTGAGATTTCGGTGTGACTGTGAAACAAAGAAATTACATCCACTTCATGTATTTTTCAAGTAAAGCAACTTATCATCTACTAAGGGCCTCATTAAAAAGATCTGTAATGGTCAGCGAGGTCTGTAATCGTGTTATGGTTTCAATACAAGAGGCTGATGACGACATTTATAGGAGCCTGCTGACTTATACTCAAATACAGCCGCATGTAAGGAAGAGAATGAGAGTGATAAAAGAAACTAGAGGGACCACGTGCCCTTATGTTACACTGCGGTGACAAGGTTAACACAAGTCCCCTCTGGCAAATCACTGGAGCTGATCTACAATTAACTGGCTCTTAATTGCATGAGGAAAATACCCCCTCAGGGAGCTGCTGCTTTGCATCACATACAGAGATAACCAAAACCAAAGGCAGCTTACTGAGTGAAACAATTTCATGGAGCATGTTTGTGAGTGTTTTTAATGATGGACTGAGCCATTTGTCGAATGCAAGAGCAAAATATCGTCACTAATAACGCTGCTTGACTGACTCCTCCTTTAAATAGACCGTAAACACAGTGGGTTTTGGATTCGAAAACACAGTTGTGCTACTGTACATGCAGCACAGAGCATTCAAGCCTTACACTGTTCCAGATTTAAACACCTAATGTGATTAAATGAATCCACGTTGCTTATTATGTTAATACACAGAGCATGTTGTGTGCTGCTGAAATGCATGCAACCAGTCTAATTAGATAAACTGAGAGCAACTGTCATAACATGCTTCTAGAGTTGCGTCTTTTTCATCAGCATGTGTTCAGGGTTATCACAAAGTGAAGCTTACGGTGTAAGTGTTGCATGAGCATGTTTTAACCATGAACACTGCACAGTGCAGTACCAGTGTAGTTAAGCTCCATCTCAATCCTAAAAATAAGTAACAGGGATATCAGGATACACCGCTCTGCCCTTGCTATTGTTCTCATTGTAAGGGCGTCTCTTTGTCAGCACATTGTTGCATTCAATATTTTACTAGACTGGCCTTGAATATTGCATTGTGTGTTACTGCAATGACCCCTCTGCCAGGGCCGAGTGAGCATGCAGGGCTCAGGTTCCAGCAGAGCCTCAGCAGACATTAGCAGCAACAGTAAAGTCATCTATATCACACCCTCCTCAATAATGAAGGAGACAGGTACAGTAGTGGATCAGGAGACTCAATACAGCTGCAGCGGCACAGCCACTGGACAGAACACATTGTGACCACAGCACATGGCCACTATTCTTGTTTACTTAGAAAAACTAGGTAACCTTTCACTGAGGTTGCTGTTAACATCACCCTTCTAATCCAATCAGCACAAAGCCCAAGGGTACGGGGCAAGGGCTTTCATTTTGGTATGTTGGTTTATTTGATTAAGGGCTGGCTTGAAGATCTATTTGGGGCTTGTTTACACACAGATTGCATTACACTTTAACTTGACACAATGAATTCTGCATGTCAAAGTCTATCATACAGCTCCGCTGCGGACTTTGGCAGCTGTGGAAGTTAGAACTCTGGAAAAAACGGGAGCTGTACTCAACACTTTCCACCTAGGTCAACATAACAAGAGGAATTCCAGACGACACCTAAGAGTCATATATTATTGATCAATGGATTAATGATTATTGGATTGGTGTCTCTTGAGGAAAACATGAGATACAAAAAAGACAGATATAGAAAGTGTGTTAAGATAAAAATAACTCCTGTTATGCCCTCTACTAGCTGAGCCATTCCATTTTGAGTTACGAACATTTAAGCACTGCTAACTGTATGACTCCCTTGTTAGATCAAGGTTCAAATTTACTCACATCAAACCCCAAATCTTTGGGCAGGAAATAATATTCCTTGCTGTGAAACACAATCTACTACAGGAGGGAGAACAGAAGGAAAGGTAATACAGATAGCAAGGATTCATATAGTGGTTGATACCCTGCACCACTCCACAAAAAAACCCAAGAGTATAATGTGTTTTGATGTCATCACAATCCATATAAGCAACAAAATAAGTGTAAATGTAGCTGCATCCAAATACATTCAATCTGCCTAGACAACATGAAATGCGTAATTTCCTGTGAATAACACCCTCCCCTGTTAACACAAACACTGTGGGGACCCCTTTGGATCAATCAATGCAATTTCAACCACACCACACTAACATGCCTCCCCCAACCTGTCAAGATGCACATCAATGTCAGTCCAGATTCATATAGTATAATGAAGACTCAAAGGATGCATGAATGTTGGGAGCCATCTCACAAAATGTGTGTTTAACCTTTGACCAGCAAACTCTAACCAGATCATGCTTGAGTTTGAGAGAACATTTGTGCCAAATTTTTGTAAGAAATTTTCTGAGCTGCTGTGTTTACGAGATATAAAGAGACAGATGTAAGGAAAACTTGCATTATGCCTGCAGCTACAGTGATGCATTGATGTGGAGACATGGAAACGCCTGATGGATTCAACAGTACGCATTTCACCCTACATACTTGTGAAAATAATGTCATTTTGATCTACCAAGAGACATTTTTATTTACACAGTGGAAAAAATTGGACTCAATCCAAATCAACAGTTGCCACGGTAATCTACTTTCAAATAGGTATTCATAAGGTGATGCAGATTATCAGACTACTTCCTTCTTCATTTAATTTTTATGTAACAAGCAATAGAAATGCAGGATTTGCCTAAGCTGAGATATGCAGTTAGCCAAGTGCCATTTTACAGCATTTATGCATAACCACAGAAATCCCTTTAGTGCATGAAATAAGAAATAGTAATCCAACAATATTCATTAAGGATCAACATTAATTACTATGTTATTCTTAGAAAAAGACATTTTAAATTTCTGTTCACAACAGCTCTAATCTGACGTCAACATTATAACAAAGTTAAAAAATGGTATTTGGGACAGTCTGTATACAAACTCGGCTTTGCAGAATAATTTATTTGTACATATCATAGACCCTGAAGACCAAGCCAAATTGATGGATGACAAATATTAAAATGTTGGTCGATATAAGATTCAAAACACATCAGCCCCTCACACACTGACAGTTTTGTTTCTTAAATCCTGAAAATGATGGATCTCAATCCATTATTATATCTTATGCCATCTAATCTATTTCAACTATGAACTGCATTTACAACAAACAAAGTCAAAGATGAATTTAGTGTATTCATCATTTGAGTGTCAACTAAATGTCAATCCTTTCTATTGTCCTGTGACTTTTAGTTCTCATCTATGGCTGGAAGAATTCAGAGGGCTTGGACTTTGTTCTCCAAATATTTCAAATCCAAAATATTTACACAGTACAGTGAAGCTCAAGCTGCTTGGAAGAGGAGGATGACTGAGTCAGAGAGATGGTTTAAAGTCGGAGTGAAGTTGGCGGACAGGACACGATGATGAATGAGCAAACAAGGTCACAGAGCTGTAAAGAGAAAAGTGTTGAGAGGTATGTTCGCTGAGCTGGACTATTAATACTCCCTCAGCCATGGCTTTAACTTGGGAAAAACACAGGCTAAATTCCACTGGCTCGTGGTAGCTGCAGGTGGTTTCCTCCTCCATTCAGGTTTATGTAACATCCACTCCACATAAAGGAATGGAAGGGGGAGGGAGAGAGCGGCCGAGGAGAGATATTGGATTAAAATTGTCCTGACTAGGCAATAACAAAGGAGAAACCACTCTGCCCAGAAAAGCTCCTGAACAAATTTAAAGCAGACAAAGGAACAATTTAATCCTGAATTGGAATCATTATTATCTGCTCTTATGCATTTACAACTTAACAGTCAAACAGCAATGTGCTTTCTATTTATCCAATTACTTCCTATTTATCCCCAGTATCCACCATATCGGCTGAGACAAGAATGGTTGTGCTCTTTGTTTTGCACATCCCCCAGCGTCTCACCATGCTATTCACTTGCTGCCAGCTGCATGACCCTTTTCAGTAACTCAAAGCAAAAAGCAGTCGATTCTTTTCTCATATAAAGCCAAAGACAGAAATTGCGTGGGCGAGTTGTGACGGGATGTGAATGTTAAAGGATGGGTCATTATTCAGGTGTGGTCTTAACAGGAAATTGTTTTATTTTGATATATACGCTAATTTGCTTTCTTGCAGTGAGTCAGAAAAGATCGATAAAAGGAGTATGAAGGTAGAGCCAGGAAACGATTAGTTGAGATCAGCACAATGACTGAAAGCAGTAGAAGAAACAGCTATTCTGGGTGTGTCCAGACAGATGGGAAATAAGACGACCAGTACCTACAAAGCTCACTCATGAATAAATTATATCCTGTTTAGTCCCTGGGACTTTTCCAGTTTTTATGGTTCGTTTTGCTTACTGCTGCTGCATAACATCGCAAATATATAAGAAAGATATTGAATTCTCCTGTCAAGCTCTCAGGAGAAAGTAAATAAGAAGTCCTAAATTATACCTGGCTCAGAAAACAATGCTCTTACAGGTTAGCTGCAAAAAATGTGTCGTCATCATCAACCTGAATATTCTGTGTTTCATTAATATTTTTGTTTATGGAAACAACTCCATACATAAAGCAGCCAGAAACAAAGTGCTTTGTTGCCAATGGCTCTAGACAGTTTCCAATGGCAATTCTTCTTCTCTCTTGTAAACAGATTGCCAGCGCAGAGGGTTTTCTTGAGGCTAAATTTGTTTTGCTTCTAACTCCGGAATTTTCACAGGCTCTTGTCTTGGAATAAATCGGCCATTGCCCACAGGGATGGGAAATCTGCTTAAGGCTGAAGAGGAGTGAGGTTGACACTAACAATATAAATGTGGAGGATTCCGTTTGGACTAATAAATCGTATCATTTAAGCTCCATCCTTTTATACTAAACATACTAATGTATTTTAAAAGGTTACTTAGTTGATCTGCACACAAATCACTAATAAATCTATAACAGTTACTCAACCAATTAGATAACAAGTTATTGTTTATTAGTAGATTATCATTTATTATGAATAGTGCCCCAACTACTTAGGTTTCAGCTTCTTAAACATGAACATATTCATTGATTCTTGGTAAGATACTGATAGAACTGTATCTGTTGATCAGTTGTTGCCAACTTGCAGTTTGAGGAATTGCAGGAGGACATTTTCAGGCGTTTATATAGATATTTACAATCAACCCATGGATCAATAGTTTACAAAAGAGGTGGTGCAGCTGTAATTGTAAATTAGCAATTGAAGGTTATTAGAAGAACATCTTGCTAATTAACACAGAGTAGAGACTGCAATGAGCAGTGTATCAATTCAGAGAGACTGATCCATCTGCTTCATAAAAAAAAATGTAGAGGTTAAATATTCATAATACACATGACTAGGCATGATGCTCTTGGGTATATGGGACTTTTGCCTGATGGCCCATGCTGTAATACTAAATAGATGCTTTTATTTGAGCCAAAAGTAGTCTACTGACTTTACCTAACCTTCAAATGTAGAGAAAAGCTAACTAGCAATTAAATGATCAAATTAAGTTCTATTTGTAAAGCTCATCTGTCTCACAACAGTATGCAGAATATCATGTTTACTATGGTAGTTTTCAATAACCTCATATTGAGCATTTGTGCTTTAAGTTTAAATTTAATCAAAATTTAATCAAAACAAGGCCCAATAACCATGTGTAAGCCAGAAGAATAATGTAACGAAGTCAAAGGAAACCCCTGCACATATGAATTGTAAATTAATAAACTTATTGAGGACAAGAGGACACAGATAATGAGTTAATCCTCCTCTTCCTGGCATTGAATAACAAAATAAAATATACGGTCTTTTTATAAGGGATTTAAAAAAAATAACAGGCAGAGAGAAATGAGTAGTGTTAAGGTGCACATGCACACACACGCTCTAATTAAACTCTATCAGTGAGGCAGAGAGAGAACAGCTGTCTCCATGTTCTCCTTCAACACAACACAAGTGTGTCTTTCGCATTCAGATACAGTTAAAGACACATAGGCCAAATAGTCCTTAACAACCCCCCATCTTGATTGTTCTCTTATACACCAACACAAGGGAAAAAAGAGGGCATACAGTGAGACACAAGCCTACATTAATAAATGAGCCATCCCACCGTTTGGCAATTTCTCCCAACATGCCCAGAGCAAACAGATGGCGACTATTCTGTGCACATTTAAGATGGTACCTAAGTGGCTACAGTGGCCTCAAAGCTTTGCTGTGGATGAGTCTTAGTATTTCCATCAGTGAAGCCAAAGTGTACCGCTGCTGTATGTGTTTTCTGATCCAATACTCCGGCACTACTATGCCCCAAATCTCACACCCACAGCTTTTGTCACATTGGTAACAATTCTACAGTTCAAATTCTATTTGTAAATATTTGGCACTCCTTCTATCTCTATTATTTTTTTAACCTGTGATTTAGTTAATTTATATGTGGTTTCATAAACCTTGACAAAGTACTATATAGGCGCTTTAAGTGGCCTTGTAATTGCATCTGTTTGTGAACTCAGGAGACATCTAAGGGGAATTGTCTTTTTTAAAGTTCTCAGTTGTTGATAATGATACATCACAACCCCACACCACAATGCAGTGGGCACTAAATGCCATCCGCTTTCAAAACTATGCCAGTAGCTATTTACTGGGGGCTGTGACTCACTGTCAACTTTATAACCAACAGTGGACCTCCAGAGATGTGAGGAATCCTGCTGAAAGTCTGGACTAAAAAAGCGATCTGCAGAGCTACACAAACGGAGGAGGCAAGTCAGCTCTGATTTACATGGCCACTGCAAGAAATGATACTGAGTGCAACGCAGCACAATTGTTGTACTGCAAAGTGTAGCAAAAACAATACCATGATTTGACAAAAAAAAGCTCCAAAAAGCTATAATTCAGACTGCATGAAGCATTTAAATGGCAGATCCAACTGAAAGATGATATGTTATCAAACTTGATCACCTCAGCAGTTTACTTTCTATGACTAAGCAAAGTAAATGTGAATCATTCTCTGCAGATGCTGCCTCTCGACCAATCAAGAGAAGTGCTGATATGGGACCGTGAAGCAGGGCTCATATGGGAGTGACTCCCCACCTTCACTGTCTCACCAGTCTCTGAGATATTCCTCCATTCCCTGAGAGAGACTACTTTACATAATCATAAGCCATTTTGTGTGCATCATTAATTCAGACCTTACTGAAGGCATTTAATCAATCCTTGAAGGTGGCACAGTGTCTCATATCAGAGTTTGATGATTTTAACCAGAGCAGCCATGCAGAGCGGGTGTCATATTATAGAACGGCTCCCTCTCTGGTGAGGTGGCTCAGTAAAGCTGCTGCCATCCCTCCGCACCTTAAAAAAGCGTTCACAATGATGGTTTCCCTAGCCTTGTGAATAAAGTGACTTTCAACCTGAGATGCATCCTCCCCTTGACGGCCCTGATTGAATCTCAAGGCTTCCATTCAGGGAAAAAGAAAGGGAGGTATGCAAATCAGCTGATCTGAATTTCACAGTACTATATCCAGCAGTGTAGATAACCCTGGAAAGTTTTATAGAGTGGATAAAGCAGCTTTAACTGTATTCTTCTGGAGCACAGTTATAAAACCACAAACATCTTCAGCTGTCAAAGGGGCTAAATGAAAAATTCAAGCTGAACTGAACAGAGAGAAAAAATATATAATGTGCTCAAAGATGAAAGGAGAAATACATTTTCCTTGAAGGGGTTGGAAGTTTCAACTCCAAGAGGCACACTCGAGACACACTGACATGACAGATCATTCCAGCCTACCATACTTCCTCTTGGGCATCAAGCCTGCACCAACGTTAACCTTGGCACTCTCCCTGGCTTCCCTTCTTTTTCACTCTCTCCTTCCTTCCTTTATCTTTCTATTCCTAAAAACACTATGTTGCACCCCAAGCACACTTATCCCTTTAGCCTCATGCTGCATTATCTTCAGTTCACATCCGATACAGCTCGGGTTCACTAACCCAGAGCCCGATATATATTTTAGACTACACAGCAGAAGCAGAGAAAGCAAACAACCGCTGGCCCTCAAGCAGAGAATGATTTTAATCATTCAATATCATTAGCCTCAATAATGACAGTGTGCCAACGTGGCAGCCCTGCCGCTGGCAAATCAGATGCAGAGGATTGCGACAGACCATTCAGACAACAGCAGCTCTGAGGATGGGTTGTGTGTTTCCTCAAATCAAGTGTTAATTACGCAGTCGGCAATCAACATACCACGAATTTCTCAAAAATGCAGAACAGAAGCCCTAACGTATTCTGTTTTGAGGACAGAAAATCACATTGCACATTATCATTATGAGCTTTGAGGTTTAAAAAGATTATATTGAACAGTTATCTCTCCCATCTCGATGACACATTTAATCCTGATTATTATGTATTATAACTTAAAAGATTTTAATTAAGGCTTTCCATTTGACTGCTGAAATAAATACATTTACTCTACTCCAAAAAGCATGATTAATTTAATTTTTTCCTCTATCAAAATAAATAGCAGTACCCTGAAGCAAGATGTCATTATACCTTGAAAACAAACCAAGGATATGGGAGAATGTCACATTATCAATTGATGATACATGATTAAGATTCTATATATATATATATATATTTTACTGTGAGTAATTTTAACATTTTATAAATTATGCAGCTTTGCTAGCATGTACGATAAATGGGTGCTGGGTTGCATTGCATGAACAGCCAGCTTGCTGCACATTATCATGTGCCTATACTACCATGCTGCTAGATAATTCAAATTCATTTCCTCACTGATAATGCCAACAGATTTGTCATCCTGCACTGCTGTTCAATTTGCCTTTCACTTATTCCTCTACATGCTGCACCTCCATATGCTTTTAAAGATATTCCACTTAGTAATCGTTTTTCGTCTTCCTTATCAGCTCTTGAGTAAAAGCCTGAATAATTTGAAAAAAAAAAAAAAATCACACAAACAAAAGGCCTTGGCATTTTGCTACAAATGCTATTTTACTCATACCCCACTGCTTAAAGGTTAATGTGGTATTGGAGAAAAAACATGGTCACGAGTCTTAAAGTTGTTTCTACACAAATTAGATCCTTTCCCTTAAATAAAATACAATTCATTTAATTCTTTCAGGTAGAAAGAAAGCGACAGAGTTGCAAGTGCATAATTGGTAATTGACTGACTGAAGAGGTGTTGGTAAATATTCAGCCCAGTATTATGCCAGCCTTGTGCATAAAAGCTATAATTATGAAAATATTTGTTCCCTGTCCATTATAGAGATGTCTTAATATGACAAGATAACTCTCATGGTGGCATATGATGCTTTGATTCAATGACTGGAATTGAAGTTGATGTGAATAATTAACAGTGACAATCATACATATAAGGGTACAATTTAAGGCATTATAATTAAGCTTAGGAAGGTGTTACAACATACACTAGTTTAATCAGAACAGAATTTGTTCACTTGGAGGACCAATCTGATAAAATACTAATATATTTCCCCTTCAAAGCTGCACAAATACAGTTCACTGTGCTTTGTTTGCAAAGCTTGTTTACGTTGCTCCTGCACAGAACAGATTAGACATCAATTGCCACTAATAAAATACCAATTGTATGCAACATCACATCCTTAAGCCAAAGAAATAAGAGATGAAATTACAAACTGAAAACCTTTTTTAGATCTCACTTAATAGATAAATAAAAGTTTGAGGAGGTTAAATAATGAATCAATGTAATGAAGCACTTTAGTTTAACTGTCAGTCTGAAGCAGGTGGTATGTGAATTAAGAGAAAGGTCAAACAAACACATTGTACAGAGAGACAATGCATTTGATTAATCATCATTTAAAATATAACGGGGTGGCAAATCCCACTATGTAATCTCATTTATATATTTAATAATATGAAAGTTTTGGGGCCACATTTATCAGTTAACCTTTTTTAGTACCCTACCGATACTTCATGCCAGTCTTCATGCTTTGCTCGCTGGAGGAAGGCACACTCTGAACAGAGAGCTGTCCAAGGCTGCGAGCCACCATCGCCACAGCTCTGAACTTGCTGCGGGTGCCTGTGTTGGGGCTGTTAGCATTCTGTCGGTTTAGCCTGTCTTCGGTGGTGCGGCTCACCCCCCCACGATGGTCCGTGCACACTAATGACACCTGCATCTTGGATTCTGATTGTCCGTTAGAGACGTGAAGTCTGAGGAACCACTGAAGAGTGCGACACTGTTCAGTGTGTAGGATGCAAATCCAACCTCAAAAACTGTGTCTGTTGAAACTGCAATAAAATCACTGACCAAATCACTGTGGTCAATATGAAAAAAAGGACTGCAGAGAAGTGGGAGTACGGAACAGAATGTATTCAAATGCAGAAGGACTGCTGATCAGGTGAAAAGAAAATCCTCTGAAAGGAAGTCTAAATCCAAGCAAAACATTACAGCATCTCTGCTTCCACTGGTGTGGGAACCAAAATTGGAATCACTGCAAACGAACATATAAAAATGCAAATCCAGAATAATTTTGGAAACAGAAGAAAAAAATCTTCTACAAAGCTCCAAAAAGCAGGGGTGTTGTGAGTGTATCCCAGCAAGTTTTTCTTTGATTCATCCAGGGGTCCCTCCTCTCGCTTTATCTCTATATCAGAGGCGCATCAGAAGCTGACAAGCTGATACAGTCTTGCAATTTCCGTTTTAAACTGAGCTCAGTGCAAGAGATAACTCGGCTTGCTTCTCAGCTTTAAAAGTGGAAACGCATAGATCCACACAAAGAAATGGAGAGAATAAAACAAGACAGATAGTTCCAGGAGGTTTTCATCTTTCCCACGAAGTCCACTTGACAACTGCTCAGGATCCTAACTAATCTCCCGAAAACTACAGGAGCAACCCCATATTCACTACCCTGCTCTGGCCGTTGCCTGGATTAAATTTACATCTGTATGCCTTGTGCTCAGCATAAAGCAGCACAGTGCACACAGGCAAGAGATGGGAGGAGGGAGGGAAAGAGAGAGAGAGAGAGAGAGAGAGAGAGATAGAGAGGGGGGGGTAGAGACAGAGGGAGGGAATGTGGTGGGAGGGTTATGAAGAGAAGCTGCGAGGAGGAATATTCAGTGAGCTAGGGAGCAAGGCATTGAAATCTGTTGTGTTAACAGCAGCTCTCTCAAGAAAACGGTAGTGCATTTTTTGTGTTACTCTTTATGTGTCTGTTAGCCTGCAGTGTGGTTTAATATAGTTTATTGTGTCAGGAAAAAGAGGAGGAAGCTGCATGTTCAGTGGCCAGGAGCAAACTACAGCCTATGGTCCCTAGGAAGGCGACTCTCACGTGGGTCTGTCCAACTGCCCATGAAATATTCATTATGTAACTTTATCCGTGACAATATATGTCAAAGGCAGGGATGCCACAGACATATCTGAGATGGTGTGCTAATACCCAGAGACCTGGGTTCTCAAATGTAATCATTATTGAAAGAAATTAGTTAATGTTGTATTTTTAAACTGAGCAATTCAAAGAGAAATGATAAAACATAGCAGTGCCATTTTCAATATATCATCTGTAATTGCTTATTCTTAATATCAGAATAATAATGAATTGATTTTTAGGTGTGCCTGGTAGGTTCAGGTAAGAGTGAAGAGTAAAAATATTATGGTTGGAAGATTAAAATACTAGACTCAATAGAACTATGGCTACAGAATGAAGAGACATTAGATGAGACACCCGCTACCAGTAATGTAATACTGAAGCTTATCGGAGTGGATCAGCTCGTGTGCCAGGGAGATAATTAAAAGAGATGCCATCAGGAGCAGACATGTATAGCAAAGTAAAGTCAAAGAAGCGACCTCCATCAGAGAAATCCAGAAACAGGCTGTTGCTAACTGACAGCCCTATTCTTGGTGCTATGACCTTTTGGTCTCTTGGACTTAAATAGAACCCTGAGGGGAAAGGTGGTTTAATTCAACTGAAATCTGATTTAAATTTCACATTGTGTGCAGAGAGGAGTCAAGCTAAGCACAAGAGGGCTCCTCTTAACAAAGACAGAGTGTGGATATTAGAAGGGATACTGAGTGTTAGTTTGCATCAATCTCAATAGCGGAGGCAGAAGAAACTTTTATGATAGATAGGCTTGTGTCACCTTCGCAGGCTTATGTCCTACACTCTTGCTCAGGTGGTGTGGAACAGATTTGGGGATGATGCCATTCTGTCTACCATCTGCTCCACTTGACCAGAGTCTCTACACAACAGGGTACGGTCCATGTATTTGCCTCCACTGCTCTGGAAATGTGATGCCACAATCCACTCCCTTCTGCTTCACGGGCCCCAAGGAGTCATGACATGGGCAAGGTACTGAGAAGTGGGAGAGGCCAGGGAGAGGAGCTGAGGCTACACAAATAGTGTCACTCTTCTGCTCCATGCCAAGTCCAAATAATAAAACTGACGAAAAAAAAAAAAAGACAGACAGCAGGAAATATTTCAAAAAAATCTCATCAAACATGTCTCGTAATATTTAAGTACTGGCGTTATTGATAATATATATAGCACATTTTTTGGGTTTTTACTTCCCTGTCAAGGCCTTTTATGGCCACTGAACCATGTGATCTCTTGTCATAAAAATCCTTTGTTGAGCCCTGATTTATCTGCTTCTAAAAATCTACACATTTATTGACTGGTGTGTAGTGCAAGGTACAGTGATCAATACAAGCATGCATCATCTGACAAACTTGTGATCCATCACCTCAATGGATCAATAAAAACTATTTAACTACCAATTTTTTGTACATACCTCTCCATTTTTTGCTCTTGCAAGCAGATACACACCACCCCGCAGTCAGGTATAATCTGTCTGCAAGATCTATACTCACTTTAACAGTCCAGTGAAAATGTCTGAAATAAAACATTACACATTACATGCATTGATGCTGTTTAATAAATGAATATACTAGGAGCGTTCAACACCCACTGCCAAGAAAATATGCTCAATCCAATAACCCATGCTTGTCACTGGCTATGATTTTAACAACAGGCACATCTGCCAACTGTCTTCAGATTGACAGCATGCATTTTATTCTGGAAACCAAAAAGGGACCAATAGACCAAATAAAAAATGACACTCGCTGAAGAGGACAGACATTTTATCATTGTATGTTGATGACATGTGGTTCTCATTATAAAATAAATAAATAAATAAATGAAATCGGACGTTACTGTGACCGTGCCTGGCAGACATTTTGTCTGCAGCCTCTGCTGTCAACAAAACTGTTGAACCTGTTACCTGTTATCTCTTTTGTTCATTATACTCCTGCAGTACAGACGTCATACTGCTAAAAGGGAATTGTGAGAGCTGTTTTCTCAAAATAAGTAACTGACTTACCAGTAATACAAATTTCTGCACTGACAAAAATATCACTTATCTAAGCACTTTGGTACAACTGCAAAAGGTCAATGCAAGAGTCAAAAGCAATGTATGGAGTCCATTGTGTGTCTAAAACATTATTAAAAATTACGGCAAATGTCCTCACTGCACAGTTCCTGACTGAAACCAGCTTTAGACACTTTACCAGTTTTTCATTCACTCTCTGATCATTTAGTGCTGCCCTGTACTTTAAGAAGCTTTGTGTTAACACATCAGACTGTTGGAATGAACCTCTACTAATTATTAGTCATAGGATAAATTTGTTATTCTTCAGGTTTTCCGAACTAAAAATAAGACACTGATCTTTACATAATGGCTTAGCATGTCAGTGTTAAATTGCTAATTACTGACATTGTGTTTAAGGTGCAAAACTGTTCTTCTTTGATAAAAAAGTAATTTTGGTATCAATTCAGGCAAACAAATCCTATCAGTTGCCATTGTTAGCATTGGATTCAGTAGCTGATGGTTATATAGCAGTTCTTGAAAAATAAAGAATAGTCTTTCATCTCCTCCCACACCCAATGTCCTCCCTGGTGTTGTGTTGTGCCCTTCCTTTCCTGGCTTTGATTAAGTGCCTGATTTGTGGTTATCCCAAAAAAATCTACTGAGCTGCTAAAATCCCCCTTTGACAATCAATCACAGTGAGTGAATGCAGAGCACTGATAGGGCCCTGCATTTCATTCAATGTGTGGGGGAGGAAGAGGAGAGGGATGCTGTGGATTGCACAGCCAAATGTTCCCTGATCATGACTATACGGTGGAGTAAAATTCACCGTAGCTACAAAACAGCAGGACTCATCTAATAAAAAAAGAAAAACAAAGAATGAAGAAACCATGTTAAGCTGCACCCCAAATGTGAAACACTGTTAACACAAGCAAACGGTGGAAATATGTTGTGCAACCGTCTCCTACTTATTGACAATCCAGTGTCCCTTAACACACTAATACACACACATTCACCGAATATTAAAGTTATTGGTTTTATCCTGTTCATCCTTGCAGCCCTGATAGGGACAAGGCTTAGGCAATCAATGAAGCCATACCATAATGAAGCCTCCTGAGTCCTCTTTGCACAGGAGTTTCAGCTCAGACAACTGACCTCGCTAAGCCAGAGCCCACATACTGCTGCTAGGGAGCGCAGTGGCAGAGGGGAGGACGCTGACTCTGATCAACTGCGCGTTAGAAACTGGTCTGATCACAGAGGTACCGCAGGATACTGTGATGAGTGGTGATCCTTCACCACAACAACAGCAATAGCTCTAAAAATAGGCACTGGCTCTCTGAATGTATCACAGTGAGCCTGGGCAGAACACAAAGAATGCCTTTAGCTTCAGAAAATGGGCAAAAGTCTCCCTTTTCATACATTTGTTACCACAGTGACATCCAGTGACGTCTTTCACTAATTTGTTCTGGGGGCAGTCTGTACCTCCACCGACTTGGGACTGGCACATGAACTGTCATCCAGACACGCTGCAGGGTGCTATGCCTGATCTCTCTCCTGAGCAGGAGCAGCAAGCCCTGGCTTTTGCAGCCCTCTGTAGGGACTACTGCACAGATCCTCTGAAAATGATTCCTTTGAAATCTACAATTTAACATGGGGATTACATCTTCTAGCAGAGCCCTTCAAGTTGGGTAAACAGACTAACCTAAACTCATAAATATCACTTTACAGCTGGTTCCACTACTCATATATTGATGCTAAGTCAGTGTGCATGTCTACCGCTGTTTACTTTAAGAAAATTTATGGGGACAAGGTTGTTTGTGGCAGGAAGCAATTGTTAGTGCATCATACACCCACACAGACAGAATGGCCACAGCGTTGTATCATGTGTTAGTGTTGGCCAGCTGTTCAAAGGAGGTTAAAGTTCCACTTACTGAGTGTTTAATTGAACGGCATTGGTGAGGATTTGAGTAACCGAGTGAAAAGGATAGCATCCCTCAGATGAGGGCTGGGGAGGCAATGGAGTGTGATTCTGGGTGAAAAGGCTTAAGAGAGTTAATGGAAAACGATGTGAGGTCAGACAGACTGACAGTGCTGATCGACAGATGTGCTGATGCCTTTCTAGCAGCTTACTGCATCCCGAGGCTGTCTAAACATTTCTAATGGCCGACTGTTTCTTCACAGATATGAGGCTGCAATTAACTGAAATATAACCTCTAAGAATATTGTTGTTTATTGGTTATCCATGACTGATGTGTAGGAACTCAGTTTATTGCTTATCTGAAAGAACGGACAAGTTGCTTACCAGTTTTACAAATCCATGGTAAAATTCTTGATTAGCATTATATTATATTATCATCAAAACCATGGTTATTAACACTGTGTAAAGCTCATGGTAAAAACTGTCCAGCATCTACCACACAACAATGTCTCACACGCAGCCATGTTGGCCCTGCTTGCAATGCAATACTCTGATCATTCTGAATATCATGATAATTTTAGTCCCTAAAAAATCTTCATACCACTTCATTCCTAATCTCAAGTGATGCATTTGTTTCAATGTACAAACTAATGAGAAAATAATGTTGAAAAGCTGATTATTATCCTTATAATTGTGGGAATTCCTGAGGAAGAAGAAGAGTGAAGAGAGACACATCTGTGAGCAGTGTGTGCTCCGAGTCTTAACTCTCCAGTGAACAGAGCAGAGTCCCAACAGACAGCAGGGCTCAGGAGGAGTTGTTGTTTCAGCTGTCCCTGCTGACACATCTAACAGAACAGGAGAGCTGAGACATTCAAAAAATAGAGGACAGGGAACCCCTGTTCTTACGTAATATGAGGTCATTATGATGCCTTTTGGCTTTAGCTGCTGTAAAATGCTCTGTAATTTAAAATAATGGGGACTATACACATCAGTCTGTGATGCTTAGCTGGATAAATATTTATGAAAAATGCACCTCATATAAAATATGAAATGAGGTTAATGGACACTGTGAGTTTAAGTCAATATGGTTACCAGCAGTGAACTAACAGCTATGAAGGGATTTCAGCATAAGAGCTTGTAAAACAAGGTGTGCTAAAACCAAACAGGGCCGTGTTACATGCTCCCGGGGAGGACACTCACTAATCTGAAGAAATGCGGGGTGAGAGGAGAGTGCAGAATAATCTGTCCCGATCAACGGAGGATTCTACCGCCTGCCTCTGTTCATTGTGTGTCATACCTAAGGGAATGTTCACACAGAGAAGCACTGCTATGCAGAAATGTTGTTCTACAGCAGGCGTTCCAGAGGAAAAGAAGTGGCTGCTTGCACTTGGCATTTGATGTCTAGATTGTTTTATGAAACTTTGGTTCAAATCTCAGTCGAGGCGTCGTTGAGAACCCTTAAATTTAAAACAAATGTTTTCAATTTGATCTAAAAACCTACAGCTGATAGGGTCTGATTATAACAGTGAATGCTTCAAAGCAACCACACTTTGCTGTTGAGCTGTTAATGGTCCTGTCACATGATCTTCAAATTAAAGGGAATGAATGGCCTTGTAACATACAGAAACTAGGCAGCTCCAGAATGCAGTCTGACTACTTTTAGTAAATCTCTGACCTCGCTTTTCCAAGAGATCACAACAGCCTCAACCATTTTCCTAGTGGTCCTGTCTGCGGTCAGACTACATCAAGTCAAAACATTTTATGCATAAGAAGAAGGAGACAATTGTGACTCTACAGTCCTGTGGAGTACAACAAATACCTGCATCAGATGCAGGGCTTAGAATATTTCTGAATGATCAGGTATGTGTGAAACAAAATTTCCCCTTAATTTGCAAGAGTGGCCATAGAACCACATAAATGTACTAAAAGCTTTCATGATCTTTCCATGAAAGAGTTCAAGATAACCTGAATGGGAAACACTTGGCTGTGTCCCTGACAACAGGCTCAAAGTACTCCATGTTATACAAGATTGATATATAATGTAAGTCCATCATACTGTTTTTGCCTGTGCTCCACTTATTTACAGTGGAAGAAAAAGAAAGGAAACTGTATAAGGGGAAGCTTTCACCACAGATGCAGCACATTCTGATGTTTAATGAGGAGTTCACGGGAGAGAGGAAGCAATAGATACGGCCCTGGGTGAAATTTTAAACAAACAAACCCTCACCCTATTTAGCGATGGGACTTGACAGTGCAGGAAATACGTGCTGAATGTTGTTAAGTAACAACTTCAATGGGATGCGAAGCGACAACAGCACAATTCTTAAGCCTGAGTGTCTAAAAGGCTGAGGACAGTGGAGAGGGCCTCCTACCTCCTGTCACTACTGGGTATTCAAACCCAGCACAGAACCATCCCCCTGCGGCAGACGCCGCTGATTCCACGCATGCACGCACGCACGCACGCACGCATGCACGCACGCGCACACACGCGCACACACACACACACACACACACACACACACACACACACACACACACACACACACACACACACACACACACACACACACACACACACACACACACACTTTGAGGCAATGAAAGCCACATGGTAACTACAGAAATGCATGAAATGGATGTAAATTGATTGAATGATTGAAAATAACATGTTCAGTGTTTCCAGTATTTAATAGCATCATGAAGAAAAACAGATGTAAAGGTACAATTACTGTATACATTTTCAGACTAACAGGGGCAGTGTCATACATAGGTTAATAAATCCTAAATGGTAAAAAAATAAATCAGGAAAAAATGATTATATTGGTCATAATCAGCATTTCAACTTTAATGGAACAAATGGGCATTATGATATTGATTATACACAGGAGCTGAACTTCAAGTACCTTCTATTTTGCAACATCCTGTCATGTAAAAGCAGAAGTAACTAGATGTTGTGTGTAGAGCACTCATCCCCTGGCAGTGCTTCTTGACAGAAATCAGACAAGTGAAAGCTAAGGTTTAATACATCAAAATACAAAGCCTCACAAATGAGAAATGTACCTCATTGTGAAACAATGTGACCAAAAAGACATGGTAAATTGATACATAAAATAATGAACGAAGCCGCTGATCTCGGGGATCACCTTAATGAGCAGGCATTTTAATTGGAAATACAACAAAACCGCAATTGCATCAGGCATTCCCTACCTCTTGATTCCAGGCTCACATTTCTGACAGGAGCATTTTGACAAGCTGTCACACTAGGCCAGCCAGAGATAGCTCAAATAGGAGTAGGAGAGGTCACCACAGGAAACGGAGCCTATATTGCACCAAACACCTACAGATATGGTCCTCTGGTGACAGAGATAAAGAATGGGCCTTTCTGCAGCTCTCATCAAAGTAGTAAGATTACGAGGCTTGGGATAAAATAGCGGATGAACAGGTTAGGCTGCAGCCCATTCAGCTGTATCCAGCTGCAGCTGTGGATACGAGTCTGTTGCTAAATATAGCACTTAAGGAGGGATTGCCTAAAGAAGAACGTCACAATTACCCAGGCTGCAGCACTGCTGGGATTTAGAATAATATATACATTTTAACAGTTTAGAGTGACTTGGTTCAGATGTATGTCCTCACCAAGAGCTTAGTGTGTTTTTAAGTGACAAATGAGAGACATGGCATAATGTGTATGTGCAAGAGTGAGACACGTGAGAACAGAAAGAACAAATGTCTGTATGTGGGAGAAGAGAAACATTCCTCCACACTGCCACCCTGTCAATGTCTTATATATTGAGAGACTTTAGCATATCTTGGTGTTAAAACATAAGCAAGATATGACTAAAGATTAAAAGTAGATGGGATTTGAGGTCAATAGTGCCAGCCTTATAGATGATGCCCAGTGAAAGCATGAATGCAGGCAGTTCAGGTGATGTGCTTAGAATAGTAAACACTTTGTTTCTACTGACCTGCTTAAATGAAACACTTGCATCATCTAGTGGAGATCAGTGGTTATTAAAAACAGGATTAAGTGAAGGGACTTCTGCTGGTCTCATTCTGTCAAATATTCTAAAAATGTTAAATGCTTTGTGTTCTGATTTATTTCATTGTTTTTAATCTTAAATTAGGGAACAATTTTTAAGCTAGCATGAATTAGATTTTTTCCTTAAACATTAATGAAAACAAATTATGGCTCATAGGCAAAAAGAGTAGTCTGCAATCATGCATATAATATAATTACTGATTTTTTTTTTAACTTAGTGTCATCTGATTGTATCACTGATTAATATTTCCATTAATCAAATACCAAACAACTTACAGCACACAAATAATATGAAGATGTCTGTTAGCTGCTCTTTAAATCCCACCCGCAACAAAACATTGCTCAATACCTAACCAGCTCCGATCCACATAGCTGACCATTTAGCAGATAAAAAGAGATGAGAAAAAAAAGTATGTAAGTACTTGATATGGTTTAGACTGTGGCTGTTTCAAATTGTTATTTGACATTTGTATGCCCTCTAGTGTCCAAAACATCAGCAATGCATCCAGTAAGTATGTTGATATCAAAAGCCATTCTGACACAAGACAATTTTAATCAGACATTTGAGAAAAATGTTTCAATTACCAAAAATTGAGCACCTGATTAGAACTTTAATAATAAGAAATGGTTTAGAAGACAGAGAAACAGCTTTGTGCTGTATGAAAGTGGAGGTCATTACCATGCCCATTTGTGCTAAGTCACTCCAGAAATCTATATTCCCTCTTCCATCCTCTGTATTGTGTAGCTTGAACAGGAGACGCAAGGCTAGCTGTCTCGCCCCTTCTGAACTCAGGCTGGCTTCTCTTCCCCCTGCCTTGTTCAGTCAGAGGACATGGACACTAGGGAAAGTTCTTAGGTCTCCAAACAGGGCCGCTGAATCATAGTATTTTGTTACAAAGACATCATCCTTTACCTTAAGTTGCCCCATGTTTACCATTTAATGTGTCAAAGATAGCAGAAGTGATAATATAAAGGGAACATATTAGTGCCCATTCACTGATCAGTGTTTGAGCTGGAATATAAAAAACAATTTGGAAAAAAGTTTGGTGGAATGTCTGTGTTGAAATGTTGGTTGTTACAACAAGGTATGTTTGCAGGTTAGTGTGCACAACAGGGAACAAACAGTAACAGCGAGACTACAATAACATTTTGAGGCAAAGTTTTTTGGAGAAGATGCTTAAACACATTTCTGAAGAAGTGCTGGCCTGCTTCCCTGACCACACAACTTAAATAATGATGAGTTTGAGTCAGAGGTTACATGTACTTGCTGATCCAATTGCTGCACTAATTACAGGATTGCGGGTGATCGCGACACAAGAAACAGCAGATCCTGGCAGGACTTCCTCTGCCAGTTGAGCGACTACTCCTGTGGTAAGCCAATACCAGTGGTTAAATACAACACCCCAGTGGGTTAAACAGCATAAGAAATCACACTTAGGTTTTTCAAATGCTCCATTAGATCAAACAGAAGAAATAAAACGATTCAAACCACAGATACACACAATTTTAGTGTTCATCATGTGTCAGCTGTACTCATAGAGTCTCTGAGGTTTGTAAGTAAAGAACCACACACATTAAACCCCCTTTCTAAATGCATCCTTGCCAAGCTACACACAAACCAGTCATGGGCCAGTGACTGAGCTTTACACACCACAGAGATAACAGCGGACAATGTAACATGCCAGTGGAGGTGATATACAACACTATCTGCAGCTGACAGTAGAACTGAAGCCACTGCAGACATGATAACAGCAGCTGACCATAACCACGTTGTAGTTACTGGTCTCAGTCAAAAACAACAGCAGTCATGCCTGTGTGTGTGATAAAACGGTATCTATGTCCACGACAATAACAACATCGAGTTAACAGGCCTCCTCAGGACAACAGCCGGTCAGCCTGGTGTATACAGCAGCAGTCAGGAATACAGCCACAGTCTGGATAGCTACACAGAATTTGAAACTATTTGAAAATATCAAAAATGTGTTGATTAATTGATTTAAAATTAAGCTTGATGTATTGACATCATTCAATCACAATATAACCTTGACTATAACTGATGATAAACGTGACAATAAGTGTTTCTATGAAAGCTTTGCATCTCCACAAAAAAGTAATGACCAAAGATTAAAGCCTTGTTTTTGGTTTTGTAACAAAGAATTTATCAGATAACACAATGAGATGTTATTCTGTTTAGCTGAAAAGAAAACTTTAGTACACATTTAAAAGGGCATTTAGTCTTAACAATCAAACACAATAAAATAAAGCCAGAGACTTTTGACCAAGCCATTATTTGCAACTATCCAACAACAAACTGTCTGCTACAATATCTATTCTAATATTATTATATGTATATGCTTGGCATCTTCCAGCACTTGTTTGCCTTTGTGAGAAAGAATTCTCTGTGCAGGAAGCAAGAAACAGCGCATGAGAAGGACAACATGATCAAGGGGAAAAGGAAAGAAGAGTCTGAGTGAGATTTTAAGGGGCCAGGTAACTCCTTACGGAGCACTCTGTCCTTCCCATGTAGTTGGGCAAATATGCCACCGACCTAGATGATTAAAATAAAACTTGAGCCCCAGTGCCTTTGCATAAGCGCAGTGTGACCCGGGGATAGATTGCTTATGATATTAACGAAGGGGAAGATAAAAATGCTCATCTGTGTCTGATGGCAGTATCTGTCCAAATAAAATCAACAGCAGAGGTACCAGAGAGGTGACTTTTAAGACCGACCATAAAAACACACACAAAAAAAACTATACATTACTACTGTATGATCACATGCATCCAGTTGGACCTGAAGTGTCTGACCACCTCCAAACACAAAGCTTATGTCTCCTGCTGATTTTCAGCTCCCACCACTCACACATATCTGAGTCCCTGTCAAGCTTTTCCCCTCTCTTACCTGTACTTCATGCCTGTCTGATAGGACACACACTCCTCCAGGGCCAGGCCATTCATCTTCAGGAAGTCTTCCATGTTCTTAATCTGAGCAGCAACTCTCTGTTCCCGGAGTCTCTGCAGCTCAGTCGGGTCGGTGGCCCTGACCGGTGGCTGATTCAGCCCCTGGTCTGAGTGGTAGCGGTTAATGCCGCTCCGGATGCTCTCGCTGTATGACATAGAAAGCATCTTGCCGCTGCCACTGCTGCTGCTCTTACGAACACCGCTGCTTGGGGCTGGTGGTTTGGGGATCTGCAGGTTTTCAGGAGGACAGTAACTGGACTTGCGCCTGCCAGGAGGCCCCTGGGGGCCACCAGCGTACCCCCCCGCAAACATGCCCCCCGCCCTCTTCTACTCCTTGGGATGCTGAGGAAAAACCCGTGCAGCGAAGAATAAAGTAGGGACACGAGCGGCGCAAGGACCTGACAGGGTACAGCCACCTCCTTAAATAGCACCTGCTCCCATAAAAAAACAGCTCTCCTGCTCGGGGCAGCGCATGGCCATGCATCCTGTAACCAGAGTCGCACAGCACAGCCCTGCACCACCCTCCCTTGACAGGTACACAATGACAGGGTTACACCGATAGGGAGCATCCAGGTGACTTGCTGGTGATTAAGGAGTAGGACCAAAGAGGGTACATGCTATCTGCAAAGAGGAGGCATTCACACATGCACCAGGCAACAGGAGAGGAAATTGTCCCCGGTCTAACCTCTAAAACCTGAGTGAAATGAAGAACAGTGCTCAGGGACAAACTTTTTGAAAGAAGCGATCGCACAACATAAATCAAGTGTGATCTGACCAAAATACTAATATAATAAATAAGGTCCAATAGCCATGTATTTTGGAGGGAGATTTCATTCAACTGGGGAAAAAACAGTTTTGCCCCTTAAAAGTTTTTGTTTCAATGAGTCAGTCTTCTCTAGAAATAACACATTTCTGTTTAATTGAGTCAATTCCTATATAATTTGACTCTGCTGTTCTTACTTAAATCAATGGAGGGCAGCACTGTATCATTATTCCAATATCCCTTGAAAGTAACAAAGTCAAAGGGACAGGTCTGAATAATCTCTTACAGTAAAAAATGTCTAATATATTATAAAGCAATACATTGTTTTATATATAAAGTATATAGCATACTAATACATAATTCTTCTTCTCTAAAAATTAGATAGTAAATAAATAGTATTATTTGAGAAATCATAAACAAGGATTAGGAATATATTGAAGCATAACCTCTTTCTTTGAAGGATGACTATAATGACTATAACTATTAGCACACAAAATTCTCCATAAAATATGAACATACGACAGAGTTTGAGTTTTTCTCAAATTGATATTTGCAATAAACAAAACTGAATCTCCATTCTTATAAAGTATCACTTTACACTGCGGGTCAGTGTCAATCCACTGAGAACAAGATGTATTTGACTGCTTTCCCTTAAACTCAGTAATGGTAATAAAACAGCAATAAATCTAAAACATGTATTAATCACTATAAGCACACCGTGAAATACCAAGAGTCAAAATGTTAATGTGGAATTAAAAGGAAATGAATCCAAACTGCTCATGTCATCATCGACTCTCTCAAACAGTTGGTTTCCTCACATAGAGACAGAAGATGTAAATAAAGGAGACTTCAAGCTAGGCAGCATGCATGCACACACACATACACACAAACAAACACGCACACACCATTAATGTTAAGCTAACTGCTCACACACACACACACACGCAAACAAAACACGCTCCTGATGTGGTCATCAATGAAAACCTTTCCTCAAACTCACCCGATTTCTTGGGGGTCGGCTCATGAGCGAGGTTGTGGGGTTCCAGTCCGCTCTTTTAAACACACACTGCAGACAGTGATGAAGCGGGTCCACCCAAACTGGGAGTGTCTTACTAGGAAACGTCTAAACCTATTAGTGAAAGAGAGAGTGCATCCCTTCCCTCCCCTCACCACTTGGACCATACTCTATGTCCACAACCAACACCTCTCCTCCTCCTCTGCTCCCCGAGAGATCTCATGGTAGAAATCCATTTATGTCATTTAGCGGCTGTCTTGTTTCTGCTAACCGCAGCAAATAATATCAGTCTTGAATTATTCACCAAAGCTTTTGCGCTAAAAGCCTCTGATTGTTGTTCCACAGGAAAGAATACTAAGAGCTGGACAATAATGAGGGTCTGAGTGTTGCGTGCACACAAAGCGCACACACACACACACACACAGGGAGAGACAAACCACCAAGCATGTTCAAGTTCTCTCTAACTAAGGGACTATGAAAACCACCCTGGTTAAGCCTGCAGGTCTGCAGCATCTGCTGCAATGTTCAGGTCAATGTCAAACATTATTGAGTCACATTACAAGGAATCTGAACAAAGAACTGACCAGATCCTGAATAAGACACTGAAGATACATTTATATATATATATATATACACACACACACACACGCACACACACACACACACACATAACACTGTATTGACCCTATTTGGAACACAGAGGAAAGCATGATCTTACATGAAAGTTTATAGTTACCATTATTATCCGCAACAAGACATACTTAGACTCTAATGGACACACATACACACATAAAAGGAAACAAAATTGCCATTAATGCCAGTGACAGCAGGAATCTGCAGAGTCCAGAGAAATAAGATACGTGCTTACATACTAAGTTTTAAGTTTAACAGTATCAGTTTGTGCTGTGTGATGCATTTTATGGTTCAAATGCTGCACAGACACATGCTAACGAATAGAGACAATTTACTACACATTTTATATTATGAAATATTTGTCAATATAATTTTAAAATTCTATTTAAAAAAATACAAAGATCTTTCAAAAGATGAATTTTATTTTTATTTTTTAATTTAATTAAAATCAAATCAATATGGGCATAACAGTTCTAAAAATGTCATACATTCAGTTATTTAGCAATCATATGCTTGGTAATCTTACTCAAGTTGTGGCTCTCAGGTGTAGAATTTTAGTTTTATATATAGAACATTAACACTAACTGTGTTTGTTTCAACAAAAATGTGACAAAAATAAAAAAATAAAAAAGAGTCATAAAAATGTGAAATTGTTGCAAGTATTACTAGTACATGATCTATTTTTCCTAAGTAAACATGTAGTGGTCAGTCCCCTGAAAACCATGTTGAACAATAGCCAGAGCCAGCAATTCTTCACTAAAACCATCTTTAGTTCAGGAACATAAAGTCAACCTGAAAAGGATGTGGACAACATGTACTGTACTGTTGACCCGTACTGTTACAAAACAGTACGGGTCTATGAGTCATTCAGAAGAAGAATGAAACAATCAACAAAGAGAAAAAGATGACTTCATCACCATGTACACAATGCCTTATAATAATCAGTGTCAAAGTGAAAGCAGAGGACGGACATGGATTCCATCATAGATTGGAAATTTATTTACAACCTGATGACGGTCTGAGAGGCATCATGGTCGCAGCATTATAGCTTGTGTGTGTTACAATATAGAGATGACCATTGAAATGGCACCAAAACTTCCCTTCCCAGCATCACTCTGTGGGATTGTCAGAGTAACAGACACACACAAACAAGGGGCTTGATCGATCCACCTGTTCGTAGGCCAGGGGAGCAGCTTGTGGGACAGTTTGTGCTTTAAAAGGATAAAAATGTGCAAGAAGCCAAGATAAAAATCCAATAGTGAGCTCATTACAAGCAGATCCACACAGTCAGGGCTTTTTATAACTGGATCAGCAAAGTAAGCCTGATATGAGACCATAAAACATGATCCTACTCTAAAGCACCAGAACAACTGACCATCTACACTACACCCCACTGCAGGAGTGAGTACCATCTCCCACAGGAGGACATGATCACATCCGCGGCCATTATCACAATCATCTCTCTCGCCTTTAGGTCAAGACAAATCAAGGCGAACTAACAAGTTAAAAATTATGCACTTTAATCACTGAATTATGAATGACTGAAAAGGTCTGCTAAATCATGAAACGTTTTTTTTTTTTTTAGTACATCGATACCAGCTCCATAAAAACGCACAGTGGTGGACGTCTCAAATGTCACAGCTGACGAAAATGAAAAATAGAAGAAAAAAACTCAGACACTGTTATTGTCGATTCACAGGTTTTGTGAGCAACCTTGCACAAAATCCATCTTCACCCCTATCAGGTTTAGGCTGGATAGTGCATTGCCAGCTAAATAGTAGATGATAAGCGTTACTTATGCTGCAGAGGTTTACTAATGGATGTAAGGTTTTATATGACAGAACAGAACGTCTCCATGATAAGGTTATAACAGTGAAATAAAACTAGAACAAAATGTTATTCTAGTATCACGTACAAATGAAAATGTTCAACACCTCAACGAGAGACAGTGACCCCACCCTTTTGACAAAAAAAAAAAAAAAAACTGGCAGAAATACAGACAAGTACCTGTAGAACTGCAGCTGTCGTTTGGGGCTCCCATAACGAGCGCTGAAGACGTCAGGGGGAAGGAGGAAAAAAGGAAAGATTTGGTTAATAAAGGCAGGAAAGGGAAGAAGTTAGCAGTGTTGGGAAGGGAGATGCAGGCAGACAGCATGAAATATGGAAGATTAAATTAGGAGAAAATAGATCATTAGAAGTAAGATATGCTGTTATTTGAGCAGATTTGGAAACAAAAGAAAATATTTTTAGATATCACCATGAAAATATTTATGACATACAATATTTCAAGAGCGGTCAAACTGCTGTAATAAAAGTATCATGACACAGCCACGGTGCACAAACTGGATGAACTGGAGACAAAGTGTAACACAGCCATGAAGCTGCCGGAGGAGTGGAAGAGACTCTTTCTCTTTCTGATACAAGCAGATGAATCTCTGGTGCCACATGGTGGTGAGAAATGAAAGTGCAGGGTAAAATGTACAAATAAGCGATGGCTGTACAAACCGCTGCTCCTACGGAGTGAACGCAATGCAGATGTTCACAGAGCATGTTTGGAGTTAGTTACAGCTGCACTGTTAAATACACTCAGGCCACGCACAAATGATCTGTGTCTTCACAAGTGAGAGGAAGGTAGGATAAATGTTAGGAATATCCTCATGAACTGTGTGCATGATTCAGGGATATGATAGTTTGTGTACTTGTCACAAGACCTAGACCAAGACCAACACCTGTCACAGATCTGGTAATATGCCTTCAACGTATCCAAATTTCACCCAGATGAAACTGTAGTTTACTGTTCTTTACAAAACAGCAGGTGCACTGTTTTTAACTCTGGTAAGAATTGTTTTAGTTCTTGCCAGTGGAAGAATAAATAATTTGTAATGCCAATGCTAGACAAAATTTCAACAAATATTTTCTCAAATTAAATGTCAGCATTAACCATTATGCAAAATTTCAGTTTCAATAAGCAAGTAATTATTGTGTGTTCCTACATTTGTGTTATTGTTCATTGAAGACTGTCACACTGCATAATAAAAGAAGTTCTATGTTTTTTGTTCTCTGTATGTATTCATTTTTGAAAAGCGTTGGGAAGGCACATTAATTGCCGTATAATAATAATTTACAGCCAATACTGTTGATTGAATGTTGGGGAAAAGTGTCCCTTATACTTGACTAACTGGAGCATGGGAGTACATGGAGATTCACTGCACTGTCTCTACATACAATATGTGTCCATGGACTCACCTGTAGATCATGCCCGGGGAGCCAGTCTGTCGGAGGGAGAGGCGAGCAGGGGAGTCTGTGGTAGATTCAGGATACATGGAGGCAGGAGGGAGGGGGTGTGGCTAGCCTGCCAGGGATGGTGTTCTTTGAATGGGACCACAGGGTAGTGCCTGTCACTGAGCAGAGCCTCTGGAAAAAACAGAGTGACAGATACACAAGTACATCAGATAGTGAACGAGTTTCCCTGTATGTAACCTCACCACTCAGATGATGGTCATATTGCTTGCTGTAAATATATCATAAAATAATAATAATAATAATAAAAAGACAAATGCATGTGGAGTGGTTACACCTTGTTTGGTCCCTCCCCATCAAAATGATGGTTATGATTGATGATTATGTCTGAACAAGCCAGTCTGTTGTACTGTTGGTCAAAAACCACAAAATGTAAGGATTGTAGTGTCTACTCATTGATGTGCTGCTAGAATGGGTGTCAGGAGTAGATGAAGATATATGGGGACACTGTTAGAGACATCTTCAGACTTGGGGGGGGGGGGTGACAGTTGCTCATGTTGCTTTGGTAAAACATCCATAACAAGATTGTTCTGAGAAGAGGGTAGTGCAAATGTAATGCAGGGAGAAGTGGAGATAAGATGCAGCCAGTCGTAGTTGGTGAGCCTTGGATGTGAGGTAGTAAAAACATGAGCGATAGTGATATTTGTCTGTTTTACTCCATAATGCTAAACACAAAGCTATATTGTGTCAAGTAAATCTGCAATTTATTAGATAACAGAAAAAATAGTGAACTGATCTCAATTCAATTTTTTGGAAGGGTGGGGCATGACGCAATAATTTTTTTTTTTTGATAAGTGAGTGTGTTAGGCCTTGTCTATGCACTCCACTGAGTATGATCCTAGTTTGACATAATTTCTTATTTTTCATGGGGCTACTACATTTTGCCACCACTAGATGGGGTGATATTCTCATTCTGCAGACATGAGGTGAATGAATAAACATTCAGACCAACTACAGCTGCAAGATTTTAACATTTTTACAGGGCTATGAATACCAGAGAGATGTTCAGAGAGAGTGATAAGCACGACACAGAAGAGTACAATGTGGTTAAATCCAGACAGAAACAACAAGCATCACATATGCATATTAGGATCTTTATCCTGTTTTATCATCCAGTGGCTACTGTACACCGTGTGTGCAAGACAGCAAACCATGGCCAATGCACTGCTTAAAGCGATTCTATGAATAATTCAAAATGTCTGCCCAAGAAGCAGGCCATTGCTGTAAAGAGGGCAACAGGAAGCCGGGCATCATTAAGGGTTGGGTGGGTGATCAGATGCCTTTGAGACATTTAAAATACCTCATGCAGGCATTTAAAGTCGGTACCAAGGCCTGGGAGTGGGACCGGCTGCACTGCTGATGTTTTAGTCAACTTAACTGAGGTGGCTACAATAAAATGAGATCAGCGGAGATCGTGGCACCTCCGTCACCCTCATAAAGCTGAGAGTTGAGCAGTCCCCGCTTCCCGATTTAACCAGCGGCTGCACTCACGTGAGTCACTGCTTGTTGCAGACATTGTGGAGATAATGTGAAGGTGACTTTCTCCCTCCATCAATTTAGCAGACAGCCAGAAAGGAGTCCCCTGTTTCCAAGGACTCATTTAACACTTGCTGCCTTTTCATTTCACTTACGCTGTCATGGGTCACAACTCATTCCTGCTTTTCAGGTCATGATGGTGGCATGACCCTGATGGGGAAGACATAGCAGTAGATCTACTATACAGCATGGCAAAGTTACCCTGGATCATTTGTCAATGGTGGGGATTAAAAGCAGAGGGTTGGATAGTGGACTATATAAAGGACCTTTCGTAAAGAGAAAGCTTCTGGGCTGATAATCAGCTAAGGCTGATATAAATTATATTTTCAAAATTTTATGTGCCATAATTCAGTTAGCTATTAGCAAAGAAGTCTCATGACATGCATAAGGGACTAGTCTTAGTACCGCCAAATATAATTACTCAGATCCTACCTCTGTAAGGATTTGTTAACTTTCTTTGTGATATGCGATAAGTAGAACACTCATAGCAACCCCACCTCTGCCAAAGCTACTGTTTAACGAGGAGAAAGGAAATTGCTGGATCTAGACATTTATCTGGATATGCACCAAAATAAATTGGAAAAAACAGAAAAACTAGCAAAATAGAATAAAAATAAATAAATAGAAACTTCATAGAGAGCCACCTCTGAGGGATCCCTCTCCAAGGACGTACAAAGTGCAATAGATGCTGTGTTCAAAAGAACCTTGAATCATGAGTGAAAAGATATAATTTGCTTTAAGTAGTGCAGCACAAAACAAAAATCCAACAGTACAACCTGGGCCATCCAATGAGCACACGGTTATATAAATTAGGTAAACTACCACATGGGGCCTCTTGGCTCCAGTTAACTACATTGACTCTCTGTAGTGTGATAAAGCAGGGTATTAGTTGTTGTATGCTATTCAGAAAGATCACAAAAAAGTGTTCACACTTAATCACTGACTGGATCAATGAGTGAAGCATATTGTTGAGTAATGCAGCAGTCTCACATAGCTGCCTGTAGTGAGCTGCAGCTTGAGAGGTTGCTGCTGCTGCTGACTGCAGCAATGCGGTACATTACAGACCCATCCTGGCTCAAGTTAGAGGGCTCAGATTTACTGCACTAATGGGCCAAGGTGCACTTTGCAGATTAAAACTGCAGACAGAGAAAGTGAAGGAAGAAAGTACAAAGAAAATGTGGGAAGAAATAGTATTCTGAATGCAAGCTGCCTGTGTCAAACCATTCAGACCTAAATTTAAAGGTTATAAACATGTGACAATGGAAAAGGAAAACAATGGCTGTAGCGTCACCATTATTTGTTTATAATCAATTCACCGCAAACTGTTATCTGGTCCTTTCTGTCAAGACAAAGAATCTATTAGCCTGATGAGCCTTGAAAATCGACTTCCTAGTTTGTATTTACTCTTCTCACCGGTATCCTGTAGCAATCGCCGCCCTCCAACACAGCCACAGCCCCTTGCCTTTTTGATGCAGTGTTTTGTTGATCTGAACTCAGCCTGGAGCATCAAGACTACATGTCATTTCAAATTGTTTCACTGCAATAGCCCACGCAGGTATGTGCGCTGTTGATTTTAGTTGACTAAAAAATTTAAAAAATAATAATAATGTAAAAATAACACTCCAATGACTAACAACCTGACTGATCACCTTCATACAATACATGATACAAATAATCCAAAATGGTATGAATACAAGTATAAATGTGCAATAAGTATCACATCAAAGCTAACTAAAATGTCAGCAATCTCCCAATACTTCACACTACAGTAACACAGTTTGTTTTCTAATGCACTGGTATCAGATCAGTTCATGGTATTGGCCAATCTCTAAATATTATAAATTGTATATAATGAACTAAGTCTTATTACAACTGGACAGTGGCAGTGGTCAGAGCACTAGAAGAACTAGGGGAGATGTATCTCCCCAGCCTCATACATCTCAGTCTTTTCTAGACAAAGACGAAAAAAATGAGTCACAAAAGGCAGTTCTTGATGCTCTCGATCCACAAATCCACCTACACCAAGCCTGAGTGAATTCCCTCTTGAGACAGGGCTTACGTGAGCATGGCAAGCAGGCAGGGCTGGCCTGGAAAGCACAGCACGGTGTTGTGTAGTATGTTGGCAGCTGCAGAAATCACACACGGACCCAAGCAGATGGCTGCGGAAGAGGGAGACAGGCTAACAGACGAGAACTGCCAGGGATATCCTACATAGGAGTTCAGTCAGGCAGAGAAAGAGAGAAAAGCTAACCGTGTTCTCCATCCGGCAACAAAGAGGATTCAGATGGAATCTCCTCTTCTTTTTCTTCAAAGACATTCATCAGAGAATGCAACTCAAAAGTATGTGAGGTAGTGAGAGATGTGAATCCATGTCAGTACATCATTTTTACTCTCTCATCACTGGCCCAACAGTTTAGGCTTTCATAAATGGCCTCCCTCTCTGTTAAACTGCAGAGGGCCCTTGATTACAGAGGCAGTTGCAGGTCACTGGCTGCCAGCAGAGAAAAATAACTAACAGCAATTTACATAAATAGCCTATTTATACAGCAAATTTCTGATATAAATCCTCCTCCCCCAGTTAAAAGAAGTTAAAAGCGCAACTGAGAGCTGTGCTGTCAGAAATCATTCAATTCTAGGGCAGCCGCAGCTGTTTTACAGAGGTTTACCACATGTAATAATCAAACTTTAAGCCATGGCCATCATCAGCTGCTGTCAGTAAGCCTATAAAGATTAGAGTTCAAGGTCGAACAAGGTCTAACACAAGGCATTATAAACTGAAGAACCAATAGGATTACATTACTGCTTTTGGCTTGATTCTTCATTGTATCTAGCTCTTGTTTTTAATTGATTTGTGTCTGTCCATGCAAATGCAATGACCATTGTCTGGTCATACTTTGATAATGTCTTGTAATATATAAACCCCCCCAGCTAAGTTTTCTTAAACAGACTTTTTTTGCTATGTGTCAAAACCTGACACATTCGGAAAGTATTTCTCAGTGCAAAACTTATTTAAAATCACTACCTATCAAACTATTCAATAATTCTATATGTTCTAGAATCATGAACAAACCCTTGACCTGACAGTATGAGATGCCCTATGCAGCTTGCCTGACTGACATCGTGAAGATGAGTCAGCACTCTCTGTCCTTGCTCAACATTACCTATGTGCTATACCTATTTTGTGCTGACTTATAGTCAGTCCCTAACATTGAAACCGGGTGCTACATAAGCTCTGACAGAAATACCATCCACTACGAGCACAAGTCAAGACAAATGCAAAAGGAGTGAGTGGACAATAACAAGTGAGTTGGCAAGTGCAGCTGAAAAGACTGAACTGTGAACATGGGCCTGTGAAGCTAAAATGATGCCTTTGTGAGCACTGCAGAGAAGAAGCTGCAGTGAACCACACTGCAGTAGATATATGAAACTATTCTTTTCTTCAGCCCAAGAGAGTGTGATGTTTCTGTCTTGTTCCGGCCTCACACTTAGCTTGTGGTATTTAAACAGCAAGTGTCCATCAAGACCAGATGAGGTCTGAGTAGCGCTATGTACAATCATGGGTGTGAGACTCATCTTTTTAATATATGATAAAAGTGGTTAACCTAGATTTTTGCTTTCAGACATCTTTTCAACTTTTTTAATCAATCAGTGAACATTTTCCTCCATAACCCATAGCCTTTTGCAATGGCTGTAACTGCAGGACAAGCTGTGGATGCAATAGGAAGACCAGACTGGGTCCTCAGCAGGAAAATAAAAACTTAAGTAAAACAAATGAATGGATTTCAAATACATTCAAACAAATTGCCTGTGATGTCAAACTTATTTTTTTAAATATAAATAGTGGCAGCTCTGATAAATATCAGAATATCTAAGGCCATTTTTGCTTATTTTAGTACCTACTGTCCCAGTAAGACAGTGTGCCACAATACCAAGACCCTGAAACTGAATCAGCTAAATGATCATATGATTTATTTTATTATTCAAATCTGTGTCTTATATCAACAGAGAGCACAGGTATTAATGTTTTAACAACTAACGAACCATGAGGCAGGCCTCATGGGTTCTGACTTAACCTGGCTAAACACAGACATTACAACCAGTGGTAGTGTTTAAGCTATCTCCTGGATTTACCAGATTTGGAAACTTTTCTTATACTTTGCCCTAATGTTTCCACATGCAAGTAAATTATATTTTATTTTCCTGCCACAGAGAATAAATACTTCTCCCTCAGGGTACAACAATGCTACTCCGACAGATGTGGTTTCTCACTGACATGAAATCTGGCACAAATGTAGCAAGTGGCTGGAGGCTCTAAAACAGTGTCTGAGAGGTCCCAGGAGAAGCAGCCGACAGCTACTAGCTAGCACATGCCTTCAGAGGAGCAGGTGAGCAAACAAAAGAGAGGTACAGTTATATTTTCTGGCAGGAGCAAAGTAAAACAGAAAACCGCAGTAGACATTGAGGCGAAAAAAGCTGAGTAAGCACTAGAGAGCAGTATAGTGCAAAAACAGCATTGCATCAACTCTCTCTCAAACTTCACAGCCTTCCTTTCATGTCCTCAAGCAACTTTTAAATGGCTTTAACAATATAAATTAAACCTTGAATAATTTATATTTGCGAAACACTTTTTGTCTTTAATTCTGCAGTTCCACACAAATATGCACTGACGTAGCATGCTTTCATTTGATGAGTCTAGGTCAGTGCAAGAAACCAAAGATCAAACCTGTGATCTCAAGTAATTGGATGGTCTCTGCTGAACCACTTTACTGTAACAAGATGTGCTTTTTCTTATTCCTCTGTGTGTCATCCTAACCACTGCAAGGTCACTGAAAAACTGAGAGAACATAAGAGGGGGTGGTATTGTCTTGCACTTACTTTTACATCTCATGCTGCTGCAAATGTGCTTTCACACTTACCTAAAAGCCTACTCCAGTGTTTGTGGAGCACTGCTTAACAAGAGAACCACCCTGTCTTCACTTTGATCTAGACTGGCTTTTAGTCTGCACCGTCATTGTAGGTTTCAAGTTTCAGTCTAAATTAATTGTTATCGGGTACCTTAGTACCTGGGGTTTAAGAAACAGACTTTGTGATCACAACATCCTGGGGCTGGAAATCATCCTCACTATCTTTGTTTTCCATTTCTATACCCACAATCTGAATGTCTTCAGAATGTGGGTATGATTACATCATCATTGCAACACAAGACGAGATATTCAAGCAACAACATGACATGAATCCCATTATGAGGTTGTATGTATAAAAACATAAAATCATACATCTATCAGAAGCATGGTAGGCTTGATGAATTTTTAAACCATATTCATTAATGAAATCAGAATGTTTTATGAGATTGGAATTAAAATATTCACCAAAACATTTAGATGACATTTAAGAAATGTCATAGCTTCAATATAGTGCCTCTCTCTCCAGTCATTGGTATAAAGAAATAAAACACACACACACAAATCAGAAAAACACACATGAAATTCATGTAATTTCTTTTTAAGTCATTTTAAATTAGAATAATCATGAAAATAGACTAAGCCATGCTTAAAAAAAGCAGATAATCTTCTTACCCTACAACCTGAGAACTCTCCACAGGATTGTATGGTCACTACAGTTTGCCTATCTGTACTTATATTTAGAGTGCAGGTGCAGTATAGAGTAATCCTGTAATTCAGTGGCAGTGATGACAAATTAATACCTTGATATCCATACCCTGTGAACAGTCGTATGTGGTACCTGGGATGAGACACCACACTCAATTTTCAGCCATGTAAAAACTTTAGCCATGGATTTACAGAAACAAATGCAATTTCAACAGACCCAACATACCAAAAAGCTTGACCTTACTAGCTGCTAGCTGCATGATAAGGTGGAGATGCTGAGATGACATATGACCTCAGCAAACCCAAAATATCAAGAGACTCCACTTCAAAACCGGATTTATACACGCTTGAAGTTGCAGAAAAAAATTCCTGCTCTTCTCTTGAAATGAAATCATTACAGATGCATGGAAAGATGGACATTGTGATCATTACATTCCCATGAAACATGGTGTTCGACAGACCTGTGACAACAAAAAAATATAAGAGTGCTCCTAACAAAGGTAATAATGAATTCCCATTAAAAGATCCCGCAGCTGTCGCTGTCCACTGTGCTGCAGCCTTCAGTTCATAAACTGTCAATGTGTGACCTGAGTGAAGAACTGTGACAAACTGCCGAATTAAACGTGCAGTATAAACACGCACTCACCCACATTCTTCACTTACACAGAGCATACTACTTTGTCCACTCAGAGTGACAAGATGACTAACACAGGCAGTCACATTAAGCACATACTATGCACATTCATAAAATAAATTTCCTCATGTTTACACTTTATGGAAATCTGAAATATTTACAAACAGGAAGCTCTTTGTGCAAATTACTTACTCCCTCAAAATGAAACTATGCATACATGGATCTGCATTTTAATTGCAGGGTTTTGGAATGGAGAATATTGCTTCACGGTTGACTTTTGCCTGATGCCATGGCTAATCAGACCAGTAACTGATGCACTGCTTAGATAGTGAAAGCTCTTTCAGACTCCCTCTCCTCAATAACTAAATGCTAATGATCCCTGTTGAAAAAAAACTTTCCTCCAAATCCCAGAGCCTCATTCAAGGACATTTGCAAATTCCAAAATGTGATGAGAACAACAGATGAGTTGGTCGGAACTATGTTAAGGGATGTGGATTAGTTTTGGGGCATTCCAAATGGCACGCAAACAAAGGATTGATGCCACGTCTGTTTGGCAGACAGACCATTCAGGTTCAGCTGGGGTCCATACTGTGCCTTTAAAATAGCAGAGAAAAGCCTGGAGATTTGTGAAGCAGAGACAATCTGCTTGTCTGACATAGAATGTGTGATTCACACAGACATTAAATGCCAGCTGAGGGAGGTTGTGGCCTTTACTGTGGTTTTCACATGAGGGACGGTGACGGACTGCAGCATTACGTCCTCCTTGAACCATCATTGTAGCCACAACATTGTGAAAAATCCTGTATATACAGCATGGAGGGCACAGGCTTCCATCCTTCTGATCACATATATGTGTGCAGATCTGACTCACTCATGGATGAGTTGGCAGGGTCACTTTTCACACACACACAAATACCACCTCAGGACACGAGTGCAGCTGCTCTCTTGAAACAGAAACTGCTCTTTGTCGTGGCTCCAGAATGGAGACATCGTTCACTCATCCTTTTTGACTTCAGAGAGCTTTGCAAATGATTGCTTAATAAAGATAATCTACATGTTGTATGGCAGAAGAGGCCTAATGTAAACACTAAAGTGCAGGTTCCGGCTTTGTTTTTGCTGCATGCTGCAGCAGTGCAACCAGTATATAGTAAAATATACAGCCCTCCATTGAAAGTAGGATGAACTTAATGGCTACATGTAAGTGCCCACACAAAGACCGTATGCATTGTATGGATGCACCTAAGCATGCTTTAACATAAAAGCTATTTGAGTTTCTATGAGAAGACAGAAGGAGTATTGACACCGTTTGTCCATCTCCCCATCTCTCTTTCTGCTCAAACACTCATGTTACATCAGACGACCCACACATAGACGACCCTTGCTGCATGTCTAGTCAAGCATGAGAATAGTACCAGGTTTCCTGAGGCATAAAGGGTTAACATCATGCTGTTTATTCATATCCACATAAATGCTGCTGGCCTGCCCATAGTCTGTGTCACACAAAATCACTGTAGAATCGGTGCAGAAGTGTTTGTTTACTGACTGATGATTCCTGCTTCCCTGAGGCAACAGCAGCTACTCTCCGAGAAGAGAGGGCCTATATGTGTGTGAAGGCAGCGGCACTTGTTTTGATCCTGTGTGTCAGCGCAATGTGTCCAGGTGTTACGGTGAGTCAATGTGCCATCTGTACTGTTATATTAACCTTCATAAACTGTGAGGCTAACAGCAGGCAACGTGTAGGACCGCAAAGTTGGGAAATATTGAGAGCCGCAGCACTGTACCATTGACTGTGTTGGCTTGAGTTGTTACTTGAATTATTTCTTCTCAGGAATCCGTGTGTTTGCAGCCTACTGCTACCAAATATTTGCGTTCCTTCACTGCCACGCAGGTCCAAATATTTGTTGGTTATTTAACCCCTCCCCCCATCTCAGATCATATTCCTGTATCTCGCTTCAGAACACCAGCGGAGCTGCCCAGATACACAGGGGGTGGGTGCCTGCTCAGGGCTGTCAAAGCACACACTCATAAGAGATTGGGCCTTTAATGGAGGGGACGACAGGTGCTAAAACATTAAAACAAGTAAGGACCCAAATGAAAGTATGACCCTGAAAACGAGCATATGTCTCCTTTAATATCAATATTGTGTCTCCAGTCGACAGTCTCTCTGCCTCCTAGCGTGCTGTCCATCTGTCTTTCAACCTGTTTCACTGTAAGTAGCCAATCCCTGTAAAATATCCCTGTCTCCTCTCAGTCACTTGAGAATAATGCACCATTTTTTTCTTCTACTTTATGCAAGTTATTTAAATACAGATCATAAATACACATTTTATGATGGCGCTGTTAAAACAGCAATGTGCGAACATATTACTATGACTTGTTTGAATGTACTGATATGCAACAAAGCACTGAAACAAATGTTTACATCTACTCTCTAAAGTAAATAAATAATATTACTTATTGCGATTTTAAACTACAAATAAAAGTTAGCTGGATGCTGCACTGAGGGCAGATTGGTCAGATCTCCAGTACATCATTGTGCATTCACATCAATGCTGCAATCATATCACAAGAAAGATGTCAGTGTCAGGTTTGAACACTCAAAGACAATCTGATTAGAACCTAGAAATGTTTGAGGGAAACAGTTTTTAGATAACAAGCTACTCGTTTAAACGAGGTCAGCCAGTGATCTAAAAACGTTATACCGCAGAGGTATCACCAGGGCTCAGAAGTCAAACATATATTTGTCCTCATTGACAAAACTGCAGAATTTCATGTCATCTTTGGATACAATGTAGCTGTAGAGCTATCTTTATCTGTTTTCATTGTCCTTACATTTCAAATGTACTGCCGTTTAACTTTATAAAAACCTTGGTCACCAGTAAATAAGAGGAGGATTTTGTCACAGTAGGATTGATAGAAGAGCCATTAAATAATAACATGAATCAAACAGCACCACAAGTTATCTGCAGAAAAAGATCAAATACTCTGATTTTACAGGCTGTCTTCTAAAGGGAACATTAATTAGGAATTACTAATCAGTAAATGGGCGTGTTCTCCTGTCCTAGTGCTCGTTTTTATCATCAATGAATGATAATGTATTCACATTATATTCACCATCTCTCACTGTCTAAGAGCCATGTGCCAGATCAGCTAACCCTCTGCGCTCACTGAACCACTAGCAAACATCAGGACTGACACACCTTACATGCAATTTCATTTGTGTTCAACATTTGTTTCTATGAATAATGCAACTTTGCTAATGTGTGCTTAGTCTTATTACTTGAGATTTATGCTCTCTCACTTCATCCCTGTCATGTGTGAGAATTAACAGCATAAACTCCTCTCCACCTGAATTATTTACTCTTTTGGGGGTAATCAAATGCAGTCAGCACGACCAGGAGAGGAACAGGCATAGCCTGACCTGGGTGAGGGATGCATGAACCACTACCCGAGACATCTGCTTTTTAACACTTTCCCTAATATCCCCAAAGACTGAGACACAGAGCACAATACTAATTTGTGCATCACACCGAACTAAACCAAAGTGAGTTAGCCTTAGGTGCATCGTGTTACCATGAAACAAACAGCTAACACCTTGTTTGCAAGGCAGTGATTAGTATGCTAAGCACTAAGCAGCCAATGCAGCATCAGAGTTTTACTAATTTAGCAGAAGGAAAAGACAGTTCTCAGGCTTCATACCGAAGATTTCTTTTAATCAGTCTCAAGTATTTGCACCAAATACAGACATGACCCTGCTAACAGCAGAACCACAGTGTGTCATAAATCACACACACAGCCTGGACTTGATCATTATTCACACATGGAATAGTGTTGCTGTGGTTCATATGAACTGTCAAAAGTGTTGCAGGGTATCACAGTTATCCTGGTGTGAGTTTTGTCCTGCACTCCTCAGAGTGAATCATGTAGATCAAACTAAATCGGAGTAGGATCAGCTGTATGTCAACACTGACCTGTTGGATCTAAAAGTAGCTTCTGTGTGTATAAATGATTGCTGTGCTATTTTGGCCCTCACTGTTTGTTCGTTCGTTTTTAGAAGAAGGCAACATTCAGAGGGCAGGTCATTCTTCCTTACTTGCATGTTCCAGATTTCCTTAAGGAGCTTAAGCACAGCTGTTTATAGTAGAGGCAGGTCATCTTCAAAGTCACAAAAACATTATGAAATAAAACATTAAGAGGAAATGAACAGCAATATTTTTTAAAACACAGACAATGAGTAAAGCTTAGAATTGCCTTAACTGAAAACATTGATCAAAAATCTGAAGATAGTTATTCCAGCTAGGAATTAATAATTTAAACTCTCAGGTGACACATTCCATCAGTCATCAGTTTAGCCATGCAACAGGTTAATTTAAAGTATTTGTGTGCCTGCACTGAAAACACTCATCAAACTAAACACTTATTTTAATCACACGTTAGGCAGTAAATTGCTGTTTTAATTAACCAACCAACACATTATCCAGCTTTGTGTGGGAATGTTTCTGCAGTAATTGTCTCCATTACAGGGATTTATGAAGTTCCAAGGATGCACAGCAGATGCACAGCAGATACACAACATCTGACACAGTACAAGGGCATGATCAGGCAAAATAATACAAAGAGGTGTTTCAAAGGCAGTGGGTCGGTGCATTGTTACATACTGTTGTTTGCATTGGTTTAGAATGTGAACGTGAACATTTAGAAACTCAGTTTTACATGTTCTACTAAGACATTTTCGGTGACATGACATTTTCTTTGGGTAAGAACACAGAATGCTCTCCTTTTGGTCCATTGTCGAAATGGGACAATTCCTGGTTAGTTTTCAGAGAAACCAACAACCACTGAGTGCAGAAACCTAACTTTTAAAACAAAACAGAATAACTGCCTCTTCTTTGTATGTCTCCAATATGTCCGTGTAGACTAAGTATGATAAATGGTAGCTGGTATATTTTAATAAAATGATTGCATGAATTATTGAGTTATGGCCAGATGGAGGGACAACAGAATAAAACGTAATGCTTCCGGCATCAGCTGTCGACCGTATAGAGGCATAACAATAAGCTTGTGTGTTGACATGTTAATTCTCTCATGCTTGCAAGAATCATGTTTTAAAGCACCTTAACTGAATGAAACTTTTAAAAAAAACTATGCTGCCAAGTTTTCACCATACAGAGCCTTTCGTCATAGTACCTGCAGGTTTGATTATGGCCCAACTTTGTCTTAATAAACCCAATATTGTCAATGAAAAGAGAGGATAAATTATATTATTACAATATTTTTGTGAAAGTTTATTATTACCGACCTCCAGAATGTTGTTAACAGTGTAGCATGTAAACTGCAAGTACATATACACAACCATCAGCAGGGATTTATTCTGGATTCATTTTTTCATATTCATTCGTCCTGACACAACCTCTCTTCCACACGCTCTCTCACTCGGGTTATTTGCCTTTGTGCTGTTTTCTGCCGCTCTGCATCACAAGGTGTAGGTGTATTGAATTGTTATTTGATGTGAAACACTCATATCCAGCTAAGTAGCCTAAAAAAATCCCCCCTGAGGGAGGGGATTGACCAGATTTTAGAAGTGTGCTCTACTTGCCCCCTCTCCAACCCAGACCAACACACAGACCATTTACAAAATCAGTTGCAGAAACATATGTCTACATGCAAACAGGAGGCAAATTATTTATTTCAAGTTCTAACCAATTTGTGGGTTCAAAAATTCAATAACTAATTTTTCAAATGTAAATCTGCACGACCCAGTTCAGCCTTTGTCAAAAGAGACATAAACCAGGAAATTCCAACTTCTCTCTCCTTGAACAGAAATAGACTGCGAGAAAAAAGCAAAGGAGGAGGAAAGCACACCTGCTAAACAAATGTGTAATACATTCCCAGATCTGGGTGATGCCCCCTTGGGAGCTCCAAAACAGGGCTAATGAAACTAGACAGGCCACTGAATCTAAACTGCAGAATGATAACTGAGCTCTGTTTAGGAAACACCCCCAGTGGAGAGTTCAGCAGACCAAGCCGTAAAAACTGGGCGGAGGCAGGACCTACATTAGTGAAAGGGACACATTTAACGTCTTGTGTATCAGCTGTATATATTGTCTGCATAGTGACCTGCACATGACCTAAAAAGACTTTAGGTTTCCCTTTTTCTTTTTATAAGCTTGTCAAATCTTGGATTTGAACTCAATAAGTGATTCAAAGTAGTCTGTGATTACTGTATACATTCATTCTAGCTGTGTTGCTGTAATGTTCTAACATGCAAATGACTAACACTGTATGCTGCAGCAATTCTTTTTATCCTCCAATTTCAAAGTTCAATTTTATCCCCTTTGACACCTCTAGTCAGCTGACCCACTTTTGTTTGTGATTGGAGCAAGTGTCGGAAATGTCACGCCTCTTACCCAGAGGCTTCCTGATCAGATGTACATCACGGCACGGGTACTTAACTGTGGTATTAAATGGATGCTAAAATATCTCTCAAAACCTCTGAAGTCCACCACAAGCAGGGGGAGAGGAAAATACAAGTTTCCTGTCATTTCATTACTGTTCATTGGTCAAGTTGTCAAGTTAATGTGCAAGCAGCCTGGAGCCCAAACTCAGTGTAAATGCGATTACCCTAACATGGGTTAGATGGCTAGCATTAGTGGCGCTAGCTCAAGCAGCTTTCTTTCCTATTGCTATGCATTCAACTGACTGGTTGAGGGTCAGGCTTCATACAATCATATTCTTGTTTCAACTTCAAAACTGCCCCACTTTCCACCTTGCTTGTTTACAACATGCGGACAATAGCAGATAGGAAAGTAGGGCTGTTGTCTGCCAGAGCTTCAGCCCTGGGCAGTGGTGGGTGGCTGTATAACATCTGTGAGCAGATTTAGTACATACTAGTAGTTAGTTCTTACGTTTAGTAGTAAGTAGCTTTACTTAGCCAGGGTGGCACAATTTAATAGATGACAAATATGTTTTTCTTTGTATTTAAAAACATAGGAAAGAGAATGCAGTTCAATAAGTAAAAGGCTAAACATCAGACATCAGAGTTTAAGTGACTGAAATGATCTGGATTGATGATCCAACATCATTTATTAACAATTACATTTGAATTAGACAATATTCTACTTTCAGCAAAAGTATAAACAATCTATACTAAGACTAGACTAATCAAAGGAAATTCCAGATTAATCATCCTTCTCTGTTGTAGCTGGATGTCACTATATGTTTCTCTGGTGTAATAATTTAAAGCATTGTTTTGTTGTTTGCTGGTGCCTTTGGAGTAAGTGTAAGAATAAAAAAAAAAAAAGAGATAAAAACATGTCATCATTATCTCAGCTGACAATACAAATTAATGGTTAGTTTCGACAGCAGCAGCAGGCTAACTGTTAGGACAGACAAGGACAAATTTATTGCCGACATTTCAGAAAAATCAGAGCTTCTCTGCAATATACAAGTAGCAGCCCAGTGAAAGGACACACCAGCACTCGAATCTGCCTTTATCTGCTCTTTACAGAGCAACAGCTTACTGCACCAAACTGAACCCCTGCAACCTGCCTCTCTTGTGCTTTCCTCTTGGACCAGAGCCCATGGGCAGGCAAACTGTATGCGTGTGTGTGTGTGCACAGTCGCACACTCACGCAGAGATACTGGCCTGACAACAATCAGCCAAAGCACGAACACCCACACAAAAACACATTTAAATGGCACGGTAACACATTTGGTCAGGCACACGTGACTGTCACAACCTCACAGAAACACACACATCTTGAGATTGGCAGTTCAGGCAGTTAAAGCATCACTGCAGGGAGTTGCTGGCTGTGGTACCTGCAACAGATGGAACTACTGCAGCCACCGCAGCAGCAGGGCAGGTGAGGTGAAAAAGAATCAAGCCTCCTGTGTGAACGCGCATGTGTTTCGAAGTGTATCATTGCACAAGGTCTGGACCCATGCCTTTCACCGTGGTTATTTTGAGGTCCTTTATAAATCCTACAGCATATCCAAGTATCTGGCAGGCATTCAAAAGAACAGGCCATGCATTAAACATGACAGAAATTCAGACAGAGGAGTGTAACAGAGTAGAACAGAAGAGGAGAGCAAAATACATCCCAATATAATAAGGTATGCAAAGACGGTTTTCAATGCAGCAGCTGCAGCAGTAGCACTATCAACTGCACTGACAGCTCTGAGACGGTCAGGGAGATCCGGAGAGGTAGATATGCAATCTTGCTAGCATATGCGTGAAAATGTTCAATGCTGCGGTGTACAGCTAGTACACCATTTGCTCCCCTGTAGGAACACACAAGCCTAATCATCCCAACTCTCATTGAGTGAAGTGAGAAGAGAGGCAGGAAGAGAGAGTGGTGAGAGAAGAGGGAGAGAGGGAGAGATATAGCCTCAGACCAAGCAATGATGCTCTTAAAAACACCCACCTCAGTCTGCTGCTGATTCCTGACGCAGTGAGCACAACCAGGGAGTAAATGCAGAGTACTGTAGCTCTGATGGAGGAGCAGCAGCAACCAAAATCCAAGAAATTGTGCAGGAAAAATAGTGAGAGAGAGATGTGGAATGATATGAGACTGGTGTATACAAGATCATGTGTGATCAATCCCTAATGCCTGAGTGAGATGAGCATGTATGTTGGACATAAGAAAGACAAAAATACAGACAGATAACTAAAAGTGATACAAGACAAACAGAACAGGAATGGGAGCACGAGGGAAAGAACGAAAGAGACCAACACAGAGAAGACACAGAATAAATGTGTGATCTTGGAGAGTCACTGAGCAGAGCAGATGGATTAAAGGAAATGCCCCTCCCTCTTCCCTACACACACACACACACACTTCCCTTTGCACTGTCAGCATGCAAGAAAGCATGCATTCAGTGAATCAGAGTGAACTGTAAAGGCTGAAAAAGAAGAAGGGTGTGCCACAGTAGAGCAAGCAAAGAGCATTTGTGTTCATTTAAAAAACAATGACGTGACAGTCTTTCCTCGTACTCAGGTCTGTGGTTTCCACCGTGGCTCAAAGTTACCATCAGCATAGTGTTACCACACGTAGTGGTGTGGCAGTGTCAATGCAAACGCTGACATATATGCAAAGCATGACTTTTACCATCCAAAGGATTTCTAGTATATTGTACCCAATGTGACATAAACCCTAAAAAAATTCTGTGTTATGGACCTGGTTCGTTCTTGACTCAACACTCTCACATTCATGTAGAGGGCATAGAGAGGTCTTTTTAACAACAATAACAATAAGTTGTTTCATCAAAGGCATTTAAAACTACAACTGTTACTCAGGAGCTCAGTATTTAAACTTAAAACACAAGAAAGTGTATTGTGATAATTATTGATGCTGAAATTAAAATGATCACCTATATCTTAAAAGAATTTCTCGCCACTTTGGCCATGTCACATCCTGTGTTTCTGAATAGCCTGAGTTCAGTAGGGTATGAATGTGACTAAAAACTAAGACAGCAGTCACCATGTGTGATGGACTGATTCACATTTTCAGCAAATTTAAAATGAATAAGACATGTTAACTGTCAGTTAACGGTTTTTGTATTCTCTAATCTTGTTTCTGATCTCTCAGTACTTTCACTTCAAACAAATAATCTTAGATGTACTCATCCTCTGTGGTTGTTTTTAGTGTGATACTCAGATCTGTTTCATCTAAATGTCTAAATGTGTGTTAATGGATTTGCCTTACCCCCTGTGTGTGTTTGTCTGTCTCTCCAAGTCTGTGTGTGTGTGTGTGTGTGTGTGTGTGTGTGTGTGTGTGTGTGTGTGTGTGTGTGTGTGTGTGTGTGTTGCCCAGAGCCTGAAGGGACAGCTACAGCTTCACTGTTGCGCACCACTGTCCCTCGCCTTTCTTTCTGAGCTCAGTCACAGCATCTCCAGCTTCTGGTTCCAGCCAGCCTATAGTCCATAGCTTGCTCCTCCAACCATGACACTTAGAATGGCACTGTGTACAACAAACAGTCTGATGGGGCCATATCAAGACATTGTTACCCATATCCAAACAATAACTATATCCTCCTAAGGTCAAGGGCACAGGAACACCCACACCAAATCCATTCAGGCTAAACAAAACTACAATATTTAATATTGCCTTTTATGAAATTGTTGAATGTAGGAGCCCACCCAGAAAGATGAGCTCAAAATCCAATGTCCAAAGACACTCAGAAACACATACTCGCAAACAGGCCCTCCCAAAATGACCCTCCTTAAGACTCCACATTCATATTGAATAGAGTCAGGGTTGACTATGTGCTGTGTAATGCACTAAGCATGTAGTCTGAATGTGGACGGGAGTATTTGACCTTCTCAATAACAACCGGGCACTGTGGGCAGTGTAAGACTCAATCAGTCCAATAATATATTGAAGTATCACTTGAGGCCCCAGAGACAATGTACAGCAACCATTCTGCTTTTCTATACAAAATTGTGCCACTGCAAGGTAATTGGATGTGAAGAAACATGATATAGACTTTTTAAAAACAGCCCCACAATCTGGGGGACAGACATTTTGGCAGATGAAAATATTTTTAATGGACTGCTGTCAATTGTATGTAGCCTGACACTTAATGGAACTCACTATGTTCTTTGTACAACTGGATTATTAACTGAAACGAGCTGTATGATAACCCCATTGACTGCAAGGATCAAAGTGCCTCAGCAGAATACAACTGTCCTTGAGTCTCACCATTGTAGCATGGCACACAGTAAGACAACAGGTACACATGTAGATGTGCATCAAATAAGTCAGGAAGAGGCTGTGACTCAAACCAGTTTTTGAGTCACAAACTAGTATTCTTACCTCATTCAACAGTTTACCAGTTTTGGGATGAATAAAGTACCTATTTATCTTGTTAGCTAATTGGTTTATATGTTTATTCATCATGGCACACATTGTATATAGTCTGTCCAAAATCCACTATCTTTGTTTTATTTAATTTATCAGCACGTTCTAACAAAAGTGGGAAAAGATCCAACAGCACACTTGAAATCAGGGACATTCCATTAGAAATGAATGGTAGCTTTGCATTCCTAAAGAGAAGTATTTGCAGATGAGGCCTTAGCCCTCCTGAGCACTTTAGCGTGCGTGTGTAAAAACAGGTCTATTCCTGACTGATGAGAACAAGTATCACTGGACGGTTTATTTTTTTATTTACACATGAATCAGGGGAAAGGAAATGGACAACAGAATAGAGGTGGCTTCCAAATTATTATCACTCGACACTCGACTTAACACAACAGTTTACATGCAGTTGGTTATTCTTTCAACCCCATAATGATTTGACTCTCAGGTCCTATGAGTATTGCTGAGTAAAGGACCATTAGGCTTTTAGTACTACAGCCTGCACGGTCTCACTGGGATCACTACAGAGAACAGAGCAAGTGACAGGCATTTAGTACACAAAATTAAAGGCACTGAGGAATTAGTCCATAACTTCCTATACAACAAGGGAGCCAGCTGATGAATGTAAAGACACAATATTTTCTCTGATATCACTCTTATCTAAAGATATACCTTAAACTAGAATCAGATATCATAGTTAAGCCAACGTCCTAGAATATAAAAAGATGATGGTAGCAAGCTAATGACAACAAAACATTCCTTTCAATCACGATGAAGCGACCATGGTGGTATACTTCTGGATACAAATAACAGCAACATTTCACTTCACTTGATGTAAAATTATTTCCTGGAGAGTTAAGAGTAGAAATCACTGACCTACAGTCATAATTAAAATCCCACATTAGGTTAAGTGGCTAAGATCGAAGAAAAAAATCTATTGACTCATTGCTGATGACACAGAAAAAAATGTTTGTTTGACAAAATCCCATCAGCTTGCAAACAGTCTGTTACCTCGTGAAATTTGACTGCTGAAGCAAGTCAGGCACAAAAATTCAGTGTGCATCGTCTGCAGGCCAACATGTGTATTTGGGATCTAATCAGGAGATGCAAAGTGCAGCACTCTAATTGCATCATTAGCTAAACCAATGACTCAGTCACACTGACTTCAGTCTTACCCTCCCCCCACCACTCCCTCTTCTGCCCCATCCAGAAATAGGGAGTCAAGCCTCCAGCTCTTTACTGTACAGCTGCTCAAGCAGAATAATTCTAACATGTTATGTGCAACAGCGCAAAATGTTAACGTTCCAGAAATATCCGAGTGAAAAACATAGCATTAATAAGACTGCTATACAACTGACATCGAGACACATATTTCCAACGCCACTGTTTGTTGTACCAAGGAACAATTTGTGCTTCGTTTTTTGAACATGTTAATAAAGCATATTATCGCAGGCTCACAATGCAGTGATGTTGCTTCAAGGTGACAGGCACAACCCTGTCTAAAATGTTGCAGGCTGTCAAAGGATAAACAACAAGGTTGAACCTTAATTGTGCAACCTGAAGTCAGAGTCATGCACAAGTGCATGATTTAGATTTTGACTTGATGTGATTTTAACAGTGAACAATACCCTCTTGATGCACTGCAATGGCAGCCTCAGTCTTTTTTTGGCTCAATAGTGTTGTTGAAGAATGGTGGGTGGGGAAAAAAACATTTAAGTTGCCCTCCTACAGATTTTGAGTGAGCCCACTGACTTGCTGTGGTTCTGCATGTTTTGCAAAGAGTGACTAAGGGGCAGTTTCCTCACAACAGCAAATGCAGGGCCTGTATGTCAGAATGAAAAAAGAAAGAACCTAAACTGAATTTCCTGTCTGCGTAAAGTGACAGAGGTGACGATAACACCCCTGGTTCTTCCTGTAAGTGCTCAAGCAAAAAAAAAAAAAAGCAAAAATCTTGACAGCCTTCTGTGGTGGAGGATATGTCTCCGGTGCCAATAGCTTGTGTTGCAGCATGCTGTCCCTGGCAGACAGGCTCCGTTCAGGTACATTTAATAAAACTATTATTATTATAAATGTATTATTAATTATACATTTGTGAGGATGTCATTCCACTGACAGCTAGGACCGGTATCAATGTGACCTCAATCTCGCTATTATGACATCCCCTGGATTCCTGTTTATCTTGAATAACGCTAACGCAGATTTGTATGATGCTGTGATGGTCTCAGTTCATGTGTTTGACAGGGCTGTTTCTCTGCAGGGGGAATGAACCTGGCCTCTGCCGCACTGTGTTAGCCACAGTCAGTGAATGCAGCACAATCTGACTGCGGCTGCTGAGGATGGAGAGCCTACGGGACATGACATCTCCATGTCGGCTCACATCTGCACATCGATCCCTTAGTGATGAAGCTGCGGATGTCTGTCTGTCTGTCTGTCTGTGCTGGACGCATCCGGCGCAGGGGCGTCCGCGTCGGACTGAGAGCTCTCAACTCTGCCCGATCTATTTGAGACGCTGGTGTCGGTCCATTTTAGTCCGCGCCTGGCTGGGAACTTCCAGGCTCACCACACCGCACAGTGATCAGTCTAACCCCGGCTTTGACAGAGGGACAGGAGCGATTCTCAGCCGCCTGCTGCCTCGCTGCTGTGGATGTGTTAAAGTGTTCCTCTGCTGCTCTTGTCAACATAGCATGTCAGTTTCCATCCCCGTCTGTAGCTAGTTCGCGTGAGTAACGCTGCGTTCGCCGCCTCGCTAGCGTCAAAGAGCGGACATGACAGCATCCTAGCGACGTTAAACCCTTTCATACTGTAAACCATCGCTGTAAAAACCGTGACTTGACTCACACAACACTTCATCTCTTACCTTTAGCTGGATTCCGTCGGTTCCTCTGACTGAGAAGCTTCTGTTGCTCTGACACCACCACCACGCGCTGCATCACAGCCCCGCCCCTCCCCGGCGAGGCGCGAGCCGCGATTGGTCGACCTCAACTCAGCCGCAGCCGGGCAGACGCCTCTCATTGGTCCGTGTGGCCTGCCAATCTGTTTGGATTCCCCTTCCCGCGTTCTGCAGCAGCTGCAGGAGCAGCAGTTATTCGACAGAACAGTGAGACCTCTTTATACACAATCTATGAGTGAGGCAGATTCAAATGAAAGGTTTTAACCAAATATGCTTTCATGTCCCCATGGGGACATTTCTAGGGTCCAACAATCCCTTAAATTCAATCAATCACCACACACTCCTAGAGATCAGGCCCCTGATTAACTTTACTTTTACTTTATAACATTTCTATCCAAACTACGATAGTATACCATGTACATACTAACAAACTGCATTATTCATTTATTTTATATGTGCATTATCTTGTCTATGTTATTCTGACCAGCCTGCATCTGTAACAGTTGAATTCCCCAGAGGAGGGAATCAGTTATCATAACTGAAGGTATGAAGCCGTCAGAACTATTATATTCCCTTTCTTTATAATGTGTTTTTGTTTTTTCACTAATTCATTGATCTAGATGAAAAACAAATTGACACATTGAGGGATTTAATGGGAAGTGGCAGAGGCATGCGCTCTACCGAGTCCCACGCTAGTTTACACTGTGTTTCAGTGCTGGACGACACATTGATAAATTTCATTGCAGACTAAGACAGACAACAATCTCAGAGCAGAAACACCTTTATTCTCTGGGCAGAGGGATTTGTGATGAGTGACTTTGGGTCTTTACGGCATGCTACACAGGATTTGCTGTCTCAGTGGTGGCACACTGCAGCAGGAAGCCCTACTTGCAGGATGTAAAATGAACAGACAACTACAATCAGTCCTTCAAAATAAGAGGAGCCTTGACTTGAGCTGCCACCTCAGCCCCAAGAAGTTCCTCTACAATTGTCAGTGCGCACTCAAAACTGGTTCCTGGCCCGCGGCTGGTGATGTAGTGGCCGTCCTTCTGCACACGAGCCTCAGAGTATTTATAGTGGTCTAAAAAAAGAAAGATGCAAAGAGCATTACCATAAGAACAATCACAATATGAGGGCTTGAAGACACAAGCTGATCCCAAACAACCCTTTACTTATAGATAACCAACCACTCTTCCAGCTGACCCAGTTCTAGTACATTCTGTCAAATTCCTGCATCCTCCCACCTCTGAGTGGTGTCTCTCCCCTACTGCATAGTGACATGATTATATAGGCAGGGAAAAGCCAGTACAGCACCATCTGCTGCCCTATACCTCAAATAACAATTCCTTCAGTTTTTCTGAGGTACAGAAAAACACTTTAAAGCAACTAACTATAAATTCTTGACTGTATATTAAGACAAAATGATGTGAAGCCAAGTATCTCTTTCTGACTGCAGCATAGGTAATTAATCCTGCATCCTTCATGATAGTGGGTGGTACAAGTATTAAAGCGAAAAAGACAAAATACAAATCATGGTTTCTTTTAATTTACGTAATCCTGTATCACAGAAATGTTCCAATGCTCATCTAGATTGGTCAGCAGGACCTTAATACTGCTACTCCAAGGCTTGGTCACTATTGACTCTGGCTCCAAATAAAAATGCTGGCATTTGTAAACAGGATATTTTAGCTTATTTTCTGGATACTGGGAGGAAATGAAAATGTTGCGTGCATCATTTTATGCAGTCAGTGATGTAAAAACATTACTTATTGTATTGAGTTGTTTTTTTTGTTTTTACCTCCAGCCATCATTTTCTCCTTCATGGCAGGATGTGTAGTGACTGTGCAGCCATAGCCAATGCCATGTGCCAGAAGAGCAGTGGGACCTGTAGAAGGGCAAAGCTTTTTCAGGTTCATTTACTTCAGAACATTTTCCTTTGCTTATGTCAGCCCAGCTCTTCATCTCAGTGCAGTTTAAAATGGTTGCATGAGTCAAGGGTAAAATAAAGTGTCCTCAAATCCTTCTCTTCAAGCTACACACTAAATATAAAATTAGATTCAGCCAGAGACAATCTAAATACAGAAAACACAGGAGGGATTATAGTTGTTGTTGGCAATATAAATGAATGACTTGAGTGCAAAACATTTGATGACAACGTTATGTCCTAAATGTGTCCTCAACTGTACCATTGTTTCCAAGAATACACACATGCAGTATACAGTTTCAGCCTCTCCCTGAAGACACTGCACCACATTGCAAAGAGAGGTGGGGCGGATGAAGACATTACTGCTGCATTAACTTTGGTAGCGTCCTAGCACTGCAGTGAGCTCGTACAAAAACTGTTAATAAATAGAAAGTTATTGATTATGCTACTTGGCTGTCTTCCCATGCAGTCTAAAGATTACACTTTCCCCTGGCAGAACAGCAGACTGCCAGTTAAAGCCAAGCTGCTCCTGTTACAAACAGTCCCCACCCAAAGGACACCACTCAGAGAGAGTGAGGGAGAGAGGGAGGGAGGGAGACTTTCTGAGAACCAGAGACAGACAGCAAGGCTGACGGGGAGAGAAGGGTGATGACCATCTTTCAATCCTCTGATAGGAAAACCATGTACCTGTGTGTTTATGGACATGCATCTACAAATAGCACATCAAGAAGAGAAGCATACAATAGTTAATCACCTATTATTAAACTGCTTTTCAACCAAGTAACCAAGTCATTTCTGAAAAGACCTTTTCCGCTTGTCAGGAGTATTTTCATGGCAAAATAATAAGTCTCGCAATCGGCCCTCATACTGGCGGGTTCATTAAACTATATATTCCTGGGAGGATTTTTCTTGTCATTTTCTAGGACACCCTTCAATCCACTTTGCTGCATTGGTTCCCTGTCCTATTCAAAATGTCCTTCAAGTGCCCTTTCGCTGCATACGGTGGCCGTCAAATCAAATGTCAGTGCTTATGGGGGTCACTCTGGGACAGTTATTAATCAAATCCTCAAATGGCAAAAGAGGGAGAGGGGCACAAATGACCACTGGTTAATACAACGTGTTTTTTTATTAACCTTGACCATTTATCAGTCTGGTAAAGGTGAGTGGTAAACATGTTCATGAGGCTTATCCTTTTACATCCAGCAAATCCCACATATTCAAAAGCATCTTCATATAAAACCCTCCCTTTTCCCATGTCGAGCTCTTTAACTCTTTAAATCAAAGCTGGCATTAACCCAGTGAAAAGCATCTCTATAGGAGCCTGACCCTGTGTAATTCTCATTTTAGTTCGTTTTCACAAACTGTACCTGCACAGATGGCTGCGATCAGACCTTTCCTGCCATCTTGTTCCTGCAGCACCTCCTTCACAGTAGGGGACTGCAAGAGAGCATGGAAACCAGACACACTGTGAGGCATTTGTGATTGCACAGTGTGTATGCTGACTGTGCTATAATCCTCAAAACAAATTGACAACGTTTTGAACACATTGAAAAATAACCCATCACAGTTTCAAAACAGTTGCATATATTTCATAATATCACATCTAAACTAAACTTGGATGAAAAGATTTCATTTGAATAAACATTTAGATCATTTAGATTCCCCCAAGCTTCCTAAATAGCAAGGAGGGGTAGAATATAATGGAGGAAAGGTGCACACTAAAGTTCAACTAATGGAAACAACAAACTAATAAATATGAATATTATATGAGGACAGTTTCAATACTCATTAATCTTGTTCAGGGTCACATAGAGCTGCAATGAGCATGCAGAAGCAATTATTTATTAATCAATATTTAATGCAGAGAAAAAATAGCTTAAAATATTTGCTTCATTCATGTGGCAGGTTTATTTCTCACCTCTGCCAGATGCTTTGCCCCTGGCATTCCTCCTGGCAGATACACCACATCATAAGGGCCCTGATAAACAGATGAGGTTAAACATAACAGAATAGTTAGGCTCTAATGAACTCATGGTTAATCGAACTAAAAGCTTCAGTGTGTAGAATTTAGGGACATCTAGTGGTGAAGTTGTTGTTGCAGCTGAAAAGCCCCCACCCTCACCTCATCTTCCTGTACACCTATGGTTGTCATAAATACTGTTGAGTTTGTCCAGTAACCTACAGCTTAGTTAGTTTGACTGATTGGAAACTCTCAGATGACAGTGATTGAGTGAGTGAGTGTCTGTCTCTGTATGTAGAACCTGTTTGCTGGCCTCTTCCAGGCTGGCGTCAGGACAGATCACCACGTTTCGGCTGCACTGTACTGGATCTTTGCCAGTCAGTCCTGCAACCGTGACTGAAATCTACACATTTACACACAAACACACACACACACACACACACACAATATCAGTGATTACTCAGGTCAGACATGACACATGACATAAAGTCTCTTGAAGACAACCGAAGACATCTTCCAGAGACACAATCATGTTCAGTTACCTTAATACACATGTTCAACTCCTGCACACACACACACGTCATCAAAAGCCATGGCACCCTGTGAGGCTGACTGTGACTTTATTTTGAAAGATATCAAATGGCAGGGAGCTGGAGGACGTTCGACTTTGACATTTAAATTGGTCTCATAAGAGATTGTGAAAGGGTCACAGTTTAACACTCGGCTCAATAAACTCCACTTTAACCTGTGACTTGTCAATGAGTAACTGCTAGCTAGTCAAGCAGTCAGCTGACTAATTCAGCATTAGCATGTATTTAATACCGGCTACGTGTTATATTTTTCACTTAATCAACACCAGTGAGACATTACGATTATGAACGTGTTGTGACCCGACCAGCTATGGGGGCAGGCTAATTTTAAACTGAAGCTAGCAGGCTAAGTTGTGTGTCACCACCGTTAGCATGCTAACTGCAAACACACTGCTGCTAGCGTCACACAGACAGACCCCGGCTCTCCGCATGATGTCCACCGGAATGACGGTCTCCATCTCCTCTGCACCTGCAGACAGGATCACTAACGCCTTCTTGCTCATGTTGGAGCTCAGCTGGGATACACGAACAGGCAGGCACGACCACTTCCTGCAGCATAGACTGAAACTGACCCAGGCTGACAGGGAGTGGGTTGCCAGGTTAGCTCCATATCCCCCTTTTCACAGAGGTAGCTCCATCCCACCAGAACTTGCTGAAGAGTGTCAACACTGAACTAATCAAATAACTAAACAGACACCGACAGCTAATACAGAGAAATTACTCTCATTTCTCTGCAGAGAGAAGGAGAAAAATTATACCAAGCCGCCCAGCACAAACCCACAGACATCAGTCACCTGAACATATTTAATTATTTTTCATCAAAATGTATGAATCAATGAAAATGTTCCAATGTTTAAGAAAGTGAAAGTATCAAAAATATTTCAAGTTCTTTCCAGACCCATACTATATCCTTTCATTACGTCTAGGCTAATTTGTGTTGTACATTTGTATGTACAGATGCAGTGGACGATTGTGGTCCCTATGAGAGGCAGTACAGGCTTTATTCCAGCAGGTGGTAGCATTAACCCAAGATTCAAAACAGAAAGTTCCGCCTCCATCAGTGTTTTCGCCTCGGTCTTAAATCCACAGACAATAACAAACGAGTGTTATTTTCCCTGTAAATGCATGAGCCCCGTTAGTTAATCACACTGTAATTGTCACAGTGATTCAGGGTTAACTCAGTCAGATGATGAATGTGCTTTTTAAAAACAACACCATACAGGAGGTCACCACGTTACAGGCCCTGCTTCTGCAGGTTCACAGAGTTCTCCAGAATCTGTCTGAGAACTTTTGCCGTAAACTCTTCACAAAGTTAGTGAATCAAATCCCAGGCTTAATGTCTGGGGCTTTAGTGTTGCACGCACCTATCCTAGTTAATGTGCCTCTGTACATTCTGCTGCTGAGATCCCACTTTCATATTTGTGCGTCGAGCTCGAGCTCAGTGAAATGGCAGATTAGACAAAAGCGTAGGGGGTGCTGGCAGCAGGTTGTTTGTTGCGTGCCTGTGAGTGAATCCAAGAGCCAGTGGTGATTACCAACATATGCAGCTGGGGATCAACTGAACCAGACCCGCGGTGGCACTCATTTCCATACATTAATTCACTTATATACGTTTGCTAATTCCTTCCAGTAGGCCTATGTGATCATCAAGTGCACAATCACACTGAGCAAATCTTTCAAAGTGACTCGTGACACAGGAGTAAAGAAGGACGATTAATGTCAGAGACAGAGGCATAAAATGTGACTGTTTGCTTCATCTTCTCATCTCCTGTAAGTTGATATTTTTTCACTAAAACTGGAAAATAATAAAACAAATAAAAGTAGGAGGGTGGTGATGTCACTTTTTAAAGTTTCAATAAATCCCTTTAAACTATCAATGGATTGAACCGAGGAAAAAACATTGCCTGGCTGACCTTGATTCCCCTTTTTTCTTGCTGTAGATCATCACTATTAAAAACACAACATGAGTCTCAAGACAGAGGTTTCCTTCTTTATGACGAACAAGTGTAGTTTATTTTGCCACTCACACACACTGTGCCGCTGTTGCCACATCTAATCCACTATTTCTTAATGAATCAATGAAATATTTGTGACCAATGCTATCTGTTATCAGAGATGGAGTCACGATAGGGAATTTGGAAAATATTGAGAAACTTATGAATGGGTTTGTTAACAATAAAAAGAACGTCTAGAAAAATGTAAAATAAAAAATAAACTTGTATTTTCCTTTGTAACAAACGTGTGAGTTTTGTACATTGTACTTGGTGTGGGTGCTCATCTTGTGGATTTCTGTTTGCATTATTATTTCTCTCTTGCTCCATGTTTCCTCCATGACCAGGCCTCGCTCTGCTTTATCTGGCCGTTCACAGAGGTCTGCTGGAAAACCTTAAGGCTTTCTGAAACCAACCCTTCTGGGGGGGTGACTAGAATACAGAAACATTTTTTTAAGACGGGGACAGGGACAGGGACGGGGAGGGGGGGGGTGAAAATCCTTACACTGAAATGAGGGAATTCCACAAATTACCGTTTGTCACAAGGTAATCCTGTTACTATTGCAAAGAATATGAAATGGTGTAAACATGGAAATAAACTGCCTGTGTGGATGTAGCTTACAAGCAGTGGCTCTGTTTAGTTGAGATACACAGCTGCAAACCCTGTTTCAGATCCCCGGTAAGGAAGAGTGCCACAACATTCAAAACTGGTTACACAAAATTTGTTTCCACAGGCAGAGATTACATTTTTCAGATGATTTTCTTTCTATTTATTCTTTGCATTTCTACATTCTAACTCATTCTGTTCATCATTTTTGCTCAGTAGTGACTCTACCCAGTGATCTAATGGCAGCATTCAGTCAGAAAACTGATGAATATTAAGGAGCATTTTATCTTTCTGTCTGTGCACAGGTTTTTATCCAGTGTCTGTTACCCACACTGTGCAGTGGAATGAGTGACAACCATATAATCTTGATTGCATCTTGATGCTATTACCTTATGATGCCAAGGGCTCAGGCGGCAGCTGGGGGGGGATGGTGAGGAGATGGGCGAAAAGGTGACATTGAATTCTATGCACCTGTGTCGGGGGTCTTGCGGTGCAGTGCAAACACAAGATGGCGCCATATGAGCGAGTTCAACTCGGTGCAGGAGGGTTCAAAGGCAAGGCCAATGGTGTGAGAACATTTTCAACTAACATCTGTACAAATCATGAAACAGAAAATAATGCAAAAAGTTGACTTCAGAAGGCAACAGCAGAGGCAACCAGCTGTCTTTGTCAAATCATCAAAAGTTTCTATGAACCGAGCAGATAAACGGAACAAAGATACGTTCGCATGTTGCGTCTCAGCCTTCATTAAACCTTCTGTGTTAAATGCTTTATCCAAAATGAGATTCCTGCAAATCCAATGCATGACAAATGGTTTTCAACCACAGAGGCAGTATTACAAATTAAGGCAGCACATTAATGTGTTGTTTAGATTATTGACTGTGTGGAGCAACACGAACCAGAATTGCCTCACAGTCATTTCTGGTTTGCAATAATCTGCCAATCCTCAAATTATGCCCCGGCCTGTATTATTTCAGGGGGAGGTGCAGAAGTGACTCCTCTGTCTCTTTATTCTGCCTCTCTATCTCAGCGAGTATCGGCGTGTTTATTAGATGCCTCAATGCTGAGCAGTGTGGCCTATCTTCAAACAGGAATGCTGGTGATACTGGCCCTGCAGCGGTGCCCCCACCCCAGCCCCAGCCCCGGCCTGCTCCCTGATACAGAGGGCAATAAAGACACAAGGAGGATTAGTCTTGTGTGCCTTACAAAGTGGTTGCCAGAGAGTGAGAGGGCCATGCCCATGGGCTCATCCGCAGCCCTGCTCTGCTCAGCGCCGCACGGCTCTCCACGAGGCCCCCCCCCCCACTGCTCGGTCTTCCCTAAGGTCCGCTCTCTCTCAGGGAGCTCTGTGGATGTGTGATAGACTCTGAGTGGGTGAATTCGTGTTGATGCTAAAGAGGCAGAGGACGCAGACAGATAATCCACAGCTTAAGCAGTGCGGTCGGAACTTTTCCCCCTTAAACAAGGGAACATATGTGCAAACAGTTACATTTAATTCAATCACACTCTTCGCTGAGAGGAAAAGACTTTCCCACAGAAAATAAAATTGCCACCTCGTAGCAGTTGCTTGACATTTTGCCGCCGATGCAGCTGCGATGGGGCAGTTTACAGAGCAACCTGATGGTCCCCAACACAGAGACTGCTGGGGCTTTCTTTGTTGAGTTCTCCCACTCAAGGTCCGGGGGGAAAACTGGAAAGGCTGTGATTCCGAGCACAGGCAGACTAAAAGGCTGTACACGGGGTTTGTGGATATCTCTCTCACTATAACCAAATAGAGCACCATATAATTGTCTGATAAAGTCTGATAAACAGAGTGGCTTTGGCCTTGTAAATGTTGTCAGGTTAGATAGGAGTGTTACATCTGAGATTAGTGTGGAGGAACATGTCTGTGGGTGCAGGCCCGCGAGGACAGACGCCTCTGTTTGATGGAGAGCCGTGTACAGGACAGGACAGGTGAAGCAAACAGCTGCTACCCCCATTTTTCCCTTAAAAACCCCAGCGTGACCGATCAGGCCATGGCTCTCACACATAAAGGTTCGCTTTTCACACGGTAGCTGTCTCAGGCCACGTTACACACATCTTTTAGATGCTCCTTTTTGCGTCAGGGGGTAATGAAATTTACGCCAGAGACCCCAGAATATGCAGGCATATGGTGGCTATTAATGCTCCCTTCTCCTGCGCCGCAGCGCTGTGCCCGACACCATGGTCTGTTCCCGCCTGTCTGTTCTGGGTCCTCTTCTCTCCTCAAGCTGTTTGCCTTTTACCTCTGTCACGCCAGCCGGGATTCACACAGCAGCATGAACCGCTGTGTCTGGAAGAAAGGCCAAGTTCTGTTAATACTTGGCTAAGTTTACATGTTCATTCACAGTTGATTATGGGGGAAGCCCTGGGTTCTGAATGGTTTCAGTATGGCAGAGAGGAAGCAGCGCTGTTCACCCAGGAGACATGGTGGGGATGTTGTATATTTAATCTTTTGTTGTGGAACTTATATTTATGGTAAGAAAGACCAGAGCAGAAAAAACAAATGTGACACAATTCCTATTAAAATAATAGTTATATGAAGTTATCATATAGTGATTAGAGCAGTTGGATTCTTACTGCACGTATTTACAGCTCAGAATAAATCGCGGTGCAATAAATGCGGCAAGAAATTCTGATTCTGAACAGGCCTCAGCAATGATGGCGGCTCTATTTGCTTCATTCTTTGAACAACTAACCAAAGCCACACAGAAAACCGATCGCAAAACATCCATTTTCCATTCCTTGGTAATGTAAACGGATGCTCAATAGTATCCCCATGCAAAGTATTACAGCATTAAAAAAGCATGCAGGTGTACTCTATTTTTACCTGCATAAGCCTTTATAGATTAACACAGTTTACCAGCCCATGCTCAGCTTTTGGTTCACCATCCTAACTCTGAAATTAACCGGATTCAACTCACTTAATCCCTCACTTTTTTATACAAATGCATACTGCATTATCTGACTTAATGTCTGAGACGTCTCCAAACAATTTTCCCTCAAAACGTCTTCGAAACTGCTATGAAAACATTCCCACGAAAATTATGCTTCCTTCATTGTACTCGGAGGAGATATTTGCTGCTCGGAATGTAATTTTTCTGGGTTTCGGAAGGAGACAAACTAGCTATAAATAAATCCTATGCAATTGCAATTATGTTCCTTCCCCTCTCACTATTCCCGCACTTTTGATTTCCACTTTAAAAGCAGAGTGATATATTCCTATGATTGGAAATGTTCAATGCACTTCAGGAGGAGGGTGCGCTGTCCTGTGCAGATAAGGTTGCCAATGCGAGATCTGTCTTTTCTGAAATAGAAGCCTGACAAACAGCACTGTCTCTCCCAGACACAGTGGGAGACGGGTGTGCTCGGATGGAAGCCTTTGAGACCGGCCTTTTTAATATCGGCACCACTGTAACATCAGTAAGGTGACATTTCGGCAGCACCATCAAGATCCAACGGTGGCCATGCTGCTTCGACAATCAATTATCCATGCATAACATCCCGCCAGTGTGTGGGACATGAATCAGCCCTGGACCAGGCTTCTCCTCTGCCTTGATTCTCGAGAAAAGAGAGACCTTTCATTCGACCCTTAAGAAAGGGAGAAACGCTCTGTGTGCTGATAAGGGAGTGAAGAGAGGGAAAGTTGTGGAGGGTAGAAGAAAAAAAAAACTGGCAAATCAGGGCTGATATTTATTTGCATTATCTTGAAAGAAGCTTAAATTGGTTTCATTCCAGCGGCTGTGAATGGTGATCCAGAGAGCACAACGACCATCTCCGAGCAGATGCCAACATTATGAGTGAAAAGGCAGAATGCATTCTTTGTGTGCGCTCGGCGGACGACGGGGGAAGAATGCATTTCATCTGTTGCCCAAGGAGAGGGAAATACATTTCACAGCACATACTGCTCATATCAGGTCTAAAGACCAGTTGAGTTGTTGTATGATTGTGATCAGTGTATAGAGGCAGTATGTAATTTACAGGCATAAATAAGATCCCCTTTAGCAGACGGTATCTTCTGAGGTTCTTCTTGGAGGTCATTTGAGGGAGGAAACTAACTGTAAAAACCACTGGCACTGTTGTACTCATATCAAAGAGGTTTAAGTCTGTATTTGTCTTGTTCTGTGGTGTCATACTCTCTTCCAACAAGCTTGTACAACACATATACTGTATCTTGTGCTAATCAGATCATATCATACAGCAATGCACGACCACAATGTCAAGTATAAGATTTTGAGAGAGGACCCAGTTTCTGGAAGCGGCCGTCTATACTCCCTGAACCCAGAAGCTTCCTTCCTTCCTTCCTCCAGCATTTGACAAACAGCACCATTCCCCCCGCTTGCCTTCATTTCCATCTGTATGCTATCACTTGGCTGTCAGCGGCCGGATTGGCCTGTAGTTCGCGGGATGAAAGAGAGGGAGATCCTGTTGAGTGAATAATCTTGCCAGTTTACAGAGGAGAGTGGATGTCAACTTGACAGACTGTGAGTAGCACACAGATTTGGGATTCATGGGCAATCCCATAGTCCCTTTAAGTCTGGACGTGTGAATGTGAAATCAATAGTACATCCATACAACAGTTTGTTTGCTGGACCCTGGGACGTTTTGTTATGAAAATAAGAGTCATGGATCGTCACCTTAGGGATTGAGGACACAGAAAAGGGGACTATAAACATGGGATTGCAGCATGAAAATCCCCATCCCTCTCTTTCTCTCTCTTGAAAAAAAAAGAGAATAAAATCACTCAGTGTTTCAATGTATCTATTTATCATCATAATGTAGTTTTATAAACATGGAACCAGAGCGGTGAAGTGCAGTTTTCATGTTCCTGTTTCGTTTTCGCGAAATCTCTCATGTGTATAATTCCTCATTATATTCTTCGTGAATGGGTTTGTTTTTAATTACCATATTCATCTTGTGGTTCTATTGGAAACATCTCCTCTTTACACAAAACCACCAACCTCAGACACTGTGTCACCATGATGTGTATCACAGGAGACACTCAATAGACTTCAGTGGCACCTTTACAGACACATGTGCATGTGCATCTCTGCGGCGTACATATATAACATAGCTGTCTGGGTTGGCACCGCCACCTGCCCTGCTGTTTGTTTGATATGCAAAGGAGTGCTGTGGAGCAGCTCCACGGTCTCGACTAAAGTACTTTACTCCTCACATAACCCAAAGTGGCAGCAGCAGCATCAGGATGAGCTCCAAGAGCGAGGTGGCTCCCTCTCAGTAATTTATAATGCACTTAACTCCTCTACCCTGTTGATTGTCTGCATTACCAAGAATCAGACACGAGGCAAAACAAATAAAAAATGCCACTTTTTATTCAGGTTTAAATCGTCGAGAGCACGAGTCTTTCATTACATTCCCGCTCATTCACATCGGGGCCTGTGTGGAGACTGGGATTACAGTGGCAATGGAAAACCACTTCTAACTGCCTCCATAAACACCATCAAAGAATAGTGACTTAAAGGAAATAAGGGCGAGGGGGAGCATAAACAGGAAATGCATCAGCTGAAGTGTGGATACCTTCAATAAAGTCTGGGCAAAAGCCAAACATCATTATTGAAAAAGACAGCCCTATTAGATTTCCTTTGCAGACACTTCAGAGACCCTGCACCACACCCATCATACCACTGTGACAAGCCACTTCCCAGAATGCCGTGCTGCTGCTCCGAGCACAGACCCCAGCCTGCAGTCTCTATGGCTGCCCATGGCTCGGGGTGGAGACCATTATTAAATGTGCTCTGCGGAGGGCCTGCAGGTAGCTCCCAGGATCAGACACAAGGAGAGCAAGAGGAGGCTGTTTGGCTTAAGTGTTTTTTATTAGGATAGATGGAGGCCTAAGCTCCGTAACAGAGCTTCAGCCCTTTCTCCCAGACAGGGACCCACTTTCCCTCCTCGCTCCACACAGGGCCCATATCAAAACAGCGGCCCCCTCGCAGACATGCCGCGCAAAATGGCATGTTCTCTTTTTTCACTTGGCTCAGCTTTCTCCCTGTCAAAATACAAATGCTCTATGATGGAATTCTGCAATTTCCTTCATCATCTGCAACAAGCCCATTTTGCGACTGTTAAACCCCATAATTTTTCTCACTGAAAACAAAAGCTGCACAGGGCGGATGGACAGGGCAACCATGTGAGTTCGTGCATCAGTGTCCCATTAATGAAAAACTCTGCTGTGGCCTATATATCATGTTTCTGAATGTTGAACCCAGAGCTCCAAACACTGAACACAACTGCAGCCAAACTTGAGCTTTTGGCTCCACCCCTGCTCCATATTCTTCACACACTGCTGCAGCTCATATCAGAACCAGCTGGCCTGATGACATAACGTTCTCCATGTTGTAACGATATGGTGACATGAACATGTGTAAGCCTGCTTTTACACTGCCCATCACCGAACATCTGCTGCTGAAGGACAGTGAGTCGAGAGGAGCGGAATCGCCTCAACGCCTTAATTTGATGAGCAGGAGGGCTTGTTAAAAAAAAGTCTGCGAGGGAAGAACTGAATGTGAACTTAACAACTTAAGGACCGCACATGTGGTGGTGTTACGGAAGTTTCATACAAGTATCAGCCATGTTTGCATGATAAGAAGCAGAACTTCTACCTCTTCCTACAAAATATAATCAAAAGTCAGAGGAAATATTTTTCTAGAGGACTTTACCTTGTCTTGACCCGTGATGTCATCATCAGAGGAATACTGTGGAAAAAAAAAAGCAAAAAGCAATGCAACAAAAAAAAAAAAAAATCTTCCATCTGGTTTACCGTCGCTCCAACTGCTGTTAAACGTGTGGGAACTATAATGGTCGTCACTGGGCACAGAGGAGGAAGAGAAGAAAGAGGGAACAGAGTGGATTCAGTTGAAAGATCCAGCTGTTAGGACCATGTGAACCCTGGGAAAGTCTGATATTGTTTTTAATATATGGGTGAGCCCATCAGCCTGACTCATAAAGCTTCCTAAAAAAAATGTAGGGAACAGGTGGAAGGGGAAGTTTGGCAAAGGGGTGAAAAAGGCCGAATGCCAGGTCGCTTCTCACTGCCAACATTGTGTGTAGCTTTGAACCCTCTTTTTAAAAACCACATGCAATGCAGTAAATCTATTTTATTAAGTTAATTTTTCCATGTTCTCCTTTTAAAGTTTTGTTTTTTCCTAACTATTCCTCCATGTTGAATGTTGCCCCGTGCTCCATAAGCTGCAGTAGCTTGTGTCAGGACAAACAGGCAAATAAGAAAAGAGAAGAAAACAATACAAATCAGGACAAACAGGCAAATAAGAAAAGAGAAGAAAAAAAAAAAAAAAAAAAAAAAAAAAAAATTGTTCCAAAGCTGTAATGTGGTGCAATGCGGGTGAGGACAGTACAGCGGTGTATATATTGACTTCTCTGTTTTCTGTAATGTTTCATTGAATAAAACAAACACACAGCCCCTCAATCCAGTTTTATCCATAACCTCTGAAATGAGACTTTATGTTTCATACAAACGGCATCTCGGTTACATCAATAATCCTGCAAATGAAATCGATTTCCCCTCCCGCTCTTCCAATTCTGATCACAGCTGGGTTCCCCATATGGAGTATTAATGGGGTGGAGCACCCTGAGCCTGATCTAAAGCTGGAGAATTCTGGGCACACCACAACATCAAATCCCACTGTAATTACCTTCATGCAAACACAGGGGCCCTCTCCAACACAATGTGGGCTGAAGAAATGGGATTTGTGTGCATTGTTTTCTTTTGATGCCGGAATTGATCTTGAAAATTCTTTGGTGCAATTTGCTGAGATGCTTATGAAAATTGAAGAGCAGTGACTGCGCCCCATACAAATGTCGTGTTGTGACAAACACAACGTGCGAGCATCACCGACGTTCATCCACCTTTTTTTCTGACTTTCTGGTGCAACAATAGCTAATCATTGTGTTTTCCATAAATTCAAATTACAGAGATCACCGATCTTGACCATCTCTCCAGTCATTTTTTTTTTCTTTACTTAACATGAAATTCTCCAAATCATAGATAAAACCAATTTCACCGCTGCAGATGGTTAAGCAGCTGGTTCTCCTCAATTAGCTTACACATGTATTTGAGCCTGGTTTTGGCACAGCAAATAAAATGCCATTTTGTCACTAGATTATGCCATCTGACATACGGCTATTGTCTTAATTCCCTCAGGCTGTGGTGTAGCAAAATCACTGCGCACACAGAGGGCCAGGCTGTATCCTGTCTTACAGACGTCCCTATCCCATCATGCACACCCTGGCCTTCTCTCTCCAGCAGGTGGGGGTGGTCATGCACCACGCAACACGGTTATGGGTTTAAGTCTGAAATCTACATACTGAAATGACTTCAGCTCTGTTGCACAATGCCAAACTTGCTGGAAGTCTGATGAGTTTATTTCATCAAATCCAGAAATGCTGCAGAGAGAGAGAGAGAGAGAGAGAGAGAGAGAGAGAGAGAGAGAGAGAGCAAGAGAGAGAGAGAGAGATAGAGAGAGACGGATGGATGGAGAGAGATGGACAGAGCAAGAGGAGAGAGTCCATTTCGACACACAAAAGGCTGTGTCCATCAACCTCTGAGTGTGTGTGTGTGTGTGTGTGTGTGTGTATCCCCTCTGCATACATAGATGTGTGGAGGTAAGTTTGATGTGAATCCTCTCTGCCCTCTGAGTAGCACAGTGACTGCTGTCCATCTGCTCCAGGGTCTCAGGTGTGTGTTATCTCTTCCTGTGCCCCTGGGAACTTTCAACAGATATGCCAGTCAGCCTGAGCTGAACTGCTCTTGTAAATTACTCACTAAACATCCCTGCCCTGGATTCTGCATTTGGGGGAAAATCAATTATTTGACCCCCCCTTACATTTCACAGTCCATTTTCAGCATGCTGGGGCCAATTACACCCAGCAGAAAGACTACTCTTTATGTCATTCCCACGATGACCTCCATCTTGCAGCTCCACACGGAGCACTGTTAATGCACCAACTACAAGCACTTGTGCCACGAAGGAGCGTGCTAATGCACTGGTTACCCACACTTTAGCCACACTAAGCGCAGGAATACAGCAGCTGAGAGGCAGCGCCACAGCCGAGCACAGCCAGCCGCAGTGTCTCTCAACTGGGAGGTGATCATCCCGTGTCCAGTGCACGGAGCGAACGCCACTGACGGTTTGACAGCCCTAATGAAAGCTGATTACCAGGAGGCATCTATTAATTTGTCCTTAATCATGACAAAGAGAGTCTGTAGCTAACAGCTGTGAAATGGCAGCCGCCGCACGGAAATGAGGCTCAGGGAAAGGCCGGGGACGAGGGGTTAGGCCCTGTGCTGTCATTAACCGCCTGCCATTGTGTGTGCTCGCTCAGAGCTTAGCCACAGGTAACTCAATAAGATAACACAGCACACGCTCGGCCCCCGTCTTTGTGAAAAGCCATTGCTGTGAATCCTGGGCGGCCGGGCACAGAATAGGGGGATATTGGTTTGCATGCTCGGTGCAGGAGCTCTTATGATCCAGGTGAGAAGCTGACAGTAACAGGTTTAAGCTCTGTTCCTCATTTGCTGCAGGGCCGCGGAGGGAAAAGTCAATCACGCACCGAACAGGTTGTTGAATAAGGGACTGAGCCGGCCTTTCAGAGGGACACAGTGCAACAGATGCACGCTCAATCCAGCTGGCATTCAACACGAGGGTGTGAATGACAAGTTTGTTTTGTGTTTAAAAAATAGCAGAGAAAAAAACTTGGACACATCAGACTGATATTCTCTTGTTAGAATATTGCCAGATAAAATCGTAAATGGTGTTGTGGATTGGTTCAGTAGTGTTCAGAGACATGCCTCCTTCAGTTAATGATCTGCCAGGGTAAAGTGGTTTACAGCACCCCAGGGAAACGTTGGGAGGGAGGGGAGATAATTAAAGGTGCCGTCACCAGGTTGGTGATAAAATGACACCACTAAGTATTTAAACCACACACAGATCAATCAGGGGACTAATGATCTTTGAATTTTTGTTGTCTTTGTCAATACACTAACACATTAAGACACACTTTGGAATGCAAATAACACCAGAAAGTGATGCACATGGAAGCCTCCGCTTACAGCGGATATTTAGATATTAGAGTTTACAGGTTTGATCAAAGCATTTAGAAAACATTTCACATTTTTTTTCAGTCTGATCCACGCTCCGACTACTAACATGGAGGAGGCGTAGTTTTTATTCATATTCAGCGGCGTGCCACCAGGGGGGGATCTAGTTCATCACATCCTCTGGTTCAGCAGGCTGTAGGGTCGCCTTAACACACAGTCTGAGCACGCTCAGCGGGCCCTTACATGAAAATGTCAGCTCAGAGTGGACTTCCCTTCTGCTGGGAGGTTATTTGACAAGTGGACTCCAGACCAAGCATCACTAATGTTAAATTATCTGAATAATCCATTTAATTAGCGTGGGACAACACAGACAGGTTTACGCGGTGATGTTGAATCTGTTCTGCTCTGGAATACGTTTGGTCTCACATTGTTCCTGTTCTTTATCACCATTCCTTTTTTATGGATGAACCAATCACAAATGACAAGGTTTTTTCAGTGGGATGAAGCCGATGCATTCCTTGGATGTTTATCAGAGGAATAAACATCGAATCGAAACATCGAAGAATCGAATACATTCTATTACCATGTGGAAATATGTGGATTTTTTTCATTTTCAGAGTGAATGGCAAGGACTGGTGTCTCTGTGGGTGACACGATGTTAAAGCATAACAGTGGACTTTATTTTCCATTTTAAATTATTGTGTATATATATATATAGACACAATAGAACATGATAACATACATCTATGAAATTCCTATTGCAACTTTAATCTAAATCTGTATTTTATTAAGATTAATCTGAATTCTCCTCATCATACGTCGATGTTTTCTTTCTGCTGTGAAAACACTGTGATATGCCGATCGGTGACGGACTGCAGGGCTCGGATGTAACATGACAAACAAGGCAGAACATTTCGTTTGGCCTCATATGAATTAATCAGTGGAAATGTGCAAACATGTTGAGCAAACAGTCATTTAGGACTCTGCTGAGACACTGATGGAAGCTGTGATTCAATTAGACACTGAAGATGCAACAAGTCTTTTCTCAGGACAACACAAACAGCTGCTTTCAACAGAGGCACACACCTGACAGACAAACACGTCTGCTGCGGACCAGCTCAACCATTCAGCAATGGTTTAGTGATATCAACAAATATTTGTTTTCAACCTAAATATTAATGTATATATACACATCTAGAGATCCGCAGCGTCCTTTTGTCATTTCATTTGTCATTAACTTCTCTGTTCGTTTACATGTCACCCATGCTTCAAAAACAACAGACTTTGTTGCTCTGTGTTGCATCAGAAACTGGCTCACACATGTTAAACCCAGCAACATCAACATCTCTAAAACATTAGTCTGGTTAATCGAGGCTCAACACCAGCATTTTTTAGTTACCTTAAGTAACACAAATTATATTTGCATGTGCTTCAGAAATCGACTTTCATCCTGTCAATATAATCTTTAAAACAAGTCACATGCAGAAACAGCACTCGCTGCCTGCTCTCTCTCAGTGCCTGAGCAGCGTCTCCTCCAGCTAGAATGTCAGTTACTTCACCGAAAGGGAAAATAAAGGTACTGCTTTGAGAATGAAGCTTATTTCTGACTGTGATTAAATCCTGTTGGACAAACACATGCCACAAATCTATCACAAGCATAGCGAGGTGTAAAATACAATGATTATTATCATGTTTTATTGCCTGCATTAAAATGAATGGTTTGCTCTTAGTTCACCTCACAGAGAGAAGGTTATGGGTTTGACTGTTTTTGAATTTGAAGTGTTGCATTGGCCCTTTGATACACCAACAAAGAGTTTTTAATTTTTAAGAATCAGTGGCAGCAAGAAAGTGGATTTTCAGTGTTTACCTTGTGTTATAAATGGTCAGTTGATCCTTTACTTGTATTTTGTTATCATTTTCTATTAGCATCTGACTGTAAGAGACGTTCTCTTAGCCTGCAGTGAATGATTAAAGTCCACACTGTCAGGTTTCTTTATTTCTGTTTGTCATCTGGTGGCTGGTGTTGGTTTAGGGGTCGGGGGCAGCGGGGAGTTGAGAGACGCCGCAGGCCTCACGCTGAGCTCCCCCGGTGCTGCCCGCTCTCATCTACGAGAAGAGTCTCTCCTCCCCTGCTAAGTTTGCAAAGTCCAATTTTCAGCTAATACGGAGGTCGCAGCAGCAGGCGCACAGGGCGTAGTAGGACATAATGGCTATGGGATTGTAAATATTGGTTTTAGGGAGACACAATTGGAGGGCAGGCGGGGAGAAATTTCCATAGAGTATGTGCTAGCCCCATTGGAGGCCCCGGTGCAGCAGAATAGATTTTCCATTCTAGTGTGTCACATTAGATTTTCGGAGGTGCTCAGTGGCAGGTACATGTCATTAGTAACACTTTAGCACAGTAATGAACCTTTTTATTTATCCGGTGCTTCTCTCATGAATGAATAAGGAGCCGCTCCCCGACTGTGCCCAGCCGTGAGGAGCAGACAGGGGAGGCAGAGGGGGAGAGAGGGAGAGAGAGAGAGGGGTGGGGAGCAATATGAAGGCGAAAGGGGAACGTGGAGCCCTGGGGACTGCTGAGTAGGGTTAAATGATCATTATAGTGACACTCACATGCACACACATATGTGTCGGTGAGCAAAAGAGCAAACACGCACATGCACACAACACACACATACATGCACGCTCCCCCACCACCTCTGCTCCCTGGGGTCCTGATCTGACACTCTATTTACACACACATTTACACAGTCGACTCCCTCCTTTATAAAGCTGACAGGTACTTAAGCGGTACATTACTCCGAGGAGCTCAAGCCTCACGGCGGTGTAACCAAACTGTCCATTCACCGTCGGCCTTGTCTCAGTGCTCATTCAATCACGGAGAGAAATGCAACCAGTAACGAGACGCTGTAGCCGAGCAGGCGGCCCGGTGAGTCCGGGGACCCTAAAGACGGTCCAGGCTCATCGGTGGAGGGGGAGAGACACCAGGAGCCTCAGATGTGTTTCGGTCTAATGGGACCTCAGCTCTCCAGACCTGCTGATCGAAGAGTTGACACGTGTCTACTTCTGTTTCAGTGTCTCTATTTGTTGTGCTGCATCAGAAATCAATCTGCAGATTTTAACACGAAAAGACATGGGATGTAGGGATGAAGTACTTTCATGTATATTTACTTTGATTGAAACAGATTCTTTATTTGAGGAACTTTTACCCAACTGCAACAAATCTTTCAACAAATTATATTTGTTTGATTATTCATCGATAGTGATCGGCTGAAGAAACACCTGAAACTAGAGCAACACTCAGTAGAGTGGATTTACCTTAAATTCAATCAAGCAGCAGCAGAGACTCATAAATATCAATTGCCGGTAAGTACCTGATTTTGACATCTGTGAAAATGTCAAAAGACACTTTGATTTTTAAAGAAAGTGACAAGAAAACTCTTTGATCCAGCCCTGATTTGGATCCACACAAAACTTTAAAGGGTTCAAAGGGTGAAAGTATCATGGAAATCTATGACTTTTTTGTTTGTACTTTTGTTCACAAACACACAAAGATCTGACCGGGGGTGAAAACATACCCTCCTGTGTGGAGGGAATGACTTCAGGAAAGGCAGAAATATATAATAGGTATTAGCTATATTAGATGGGGGAACAGGCTACACTCTACTTTTAATACTTTATTAAAAGCTATTTACTCAAGTAGAAAAGTTAATGCAATCCTTTTATGCACCTTTACTTGCACACAATGTCCGAGCACTTCCTGCACCACTGAACATCAATCAACAAACCAATCAGCGCGTATCTGTTTTAGGTCAGCGAACCAATAACATACAGGTGGCAGACCTCCATCTTACAGCGCCTCCTCCTCTGCTCCTCTCACATCTCAGCCCGGTGCAGTGAAGCGGTTAGAGTGGCAATAGCTGGTGTGGTCAGGGCCCCATGTCACCCCTCGCATCCTCAGTGTTCATTTCCCTTTCATCTTGAGTGTGAAATCGCTGCCGGTGCAGCACTGACCTCAGCATTAAGAGGTCAACTATTGAAATCTGATGTGCGCCTCTCTGGCTGAGGGACTTCAACAGATGGAGGGAAAGAGAGGGAAGGGAAGAAGTGGGAAAGAACCATCTTATAACAAGATGTGTGTTACTGGGCTGTCTTTTAAAAAATCACTTTCTAATAAAAAAGTTAAAGAATCTCTCAGAGGAGTGGGAAGTACAATTTTGTAGCAGAAATCACACGGAGGGAAACATCTCTATCTTAAAGGGAATAGAAAATAAGAATACACATGACAGATGATGTTAAATGTAATACATGTGAGGGGCGCTGAACATGTGAGGCTTCACCTGGCTGCCGTGAACCGCAGAGAGCATGTGATCATGAATTTAAACATCACCATTTCAATTCGTGCCCGTTTATTCTGGGTCACGTTCAATATCTGGACTCAGCGTTTGAATTTGTTTTCATTTTCAAATCCCGCCCACTCATGTAAATACACGCTTAGTTTCTGCTGCGAACCTTAGGTGCAAACATTCCTCCCAGTCGACGGCAGACATATCTCTAAGTCGAGCAACTCTGAAAACTTCAAACTTTGCAGCTTTTGGCAGCTCGCTGCAGAATGCATGCCAGAACGTCCTACCTCCGTGTGTTTCAAACATAGGGTTCTGCATTTAAAGTCAATTCGACACCTCATCTCAGTATGAATCCCCTCAGAAAGCGTGTGTGATATGAAAAGTCGGAGAAGTTTGAGGTCTTGTCTCATATTTCCCATCGGCTACACTTTCATCCCTCTCTCTGTAGTAGACCACCCCTAGCAACCCTGCCCAAATAAGGTGTTCTGCCTTCAGTGCTCTCCTCTCTGAAGAATCTGAGGAGTTCAGAATCTGCCGAAAACTTTGGATCTCGAACACAAACATCTTTTATTCAAAGGGTGTCTGTAATCACAAATAAATAGCATTTCTGGCGATGAGCACAAGGCACGAGAGAGAGAGGGGAGCCTATCTCAGGAGCAGATAACTAGTAGATATGATTCCTTAGATAAGGAGCAGTAATTTGGCTTTTAGAGATAGCTCTGGGGGCCGCTGTGCCGAGCTGCGCTGATTTACTGTGTGTATGGGAGGCTGTTTTTTTTTTCCTCTCCACATTTTTATCTCTCCTGTTGAAGAGCTTTTCATCTCTGATGATTTTCCCTCTTTTTTATGTATTTCCCCCAGAAGGTGAGATCACAAACCCACAGAAGGCAGAGTGGCATGTTTTAAAGCGATGGACAAAATACAAATATTTGAAAATGTATTTCATGGTAATTATGTCAGGTTTCATGGCCTTGGCACAGTACTGAGGCACAGCCTGGATGCCTTAATTTGTATAGAAATTGTAATCATTTGTTCATTTCAAGGTGAAAATTGCATTTTTTAATTTAAATTGTATCCTGCGTGATAGGCTATTATCTAGAAAAATTGTCTCTGTGTATGGCGGTCTATGCCCTGCCGTCACGCCTGTTTAGAGCCCACTTCTCCTGAGAAAGGGCTTATATATGAATCTCCTGACTGAATGCACCCAGCTTGTTCTTCACTTAGGGCCGCCACTGCACTCATTTCCATTTTTGTTATTAATATTAATTAGTTTGAGAGCACAGCTCAGATTTTAAATGTAAATCAAGCTTGGCTTCACAGTGATTTTTATCTTACTCAGATTTCTTAGATTTAGAACTTTACTTTTTTTCCACGTCTCCCTTCGGTTGTTAAAAGGGAGGTGTGGGTCTTTATGTTAGGATGTCTATTTGGAATACAGAACAAAAAAGTGGAGACTCTTCTCGTAAACTAAACGAAAATGAATGAAGCGCAGAGTAGGTAAGAGATGTTTTACAATTGTGAGTTTCTGCTAAATCAGACGACTTTAAGCTACGACAATACCTTATTTGAGCTCCTACTTATTACTTATACATGACAGATTGTCTAATACGTGAGGGGGGCAACCATGAAATTCAAAATACCTCAAATGTTCTGAAAATATGATTTTCTCCCTATGCAAAACACACCGTTGGGAGGAAGATATATGCACAGCAAGCTGTGCGTCTGTGTCAGTGGGATCCTTGAGGTGACGAGCACAAAGCTGAGGCTCAGGTACACGGCGTATGCTGGCATAATTACAGGATTTGGGGGATTATTATACTGTAAGTGCTTTCATGGCGACAGCTGGGAGCTTTTTACTCCCTGTGACACATAATCTCGAAGAATAAAACCAAGACCCCCAGAGCATCTCTTAATCATTTCTTAGCATACCTGCACACGGCTCTGAACTCACTTTCTGAAGACAGATTTGTAAAATTAGAATATGATTATCATATCGGGTATAAATCATTCTAAAGTCATGATTTCAGACACATTTCCCTTAAATGTTTTGGCCTATTTTTCCCTGCTGAAGGCCCTCGCTGGCTGTTTGTGTTCTACACTCCTCTTCCTCATCTCCTCCTCTCCTCTTCTTCTTCATGGGTTGCCTGCTCTTCAGCAGCCAGTTATTTATCACAGCATGCAGGTTGAAGAGCCTGGTCCTAAATTAGATCTGAATCACAGCTCCTATTCCATGGCTCAGATTGAAAGTGAGTATGACCAGGCGGAGGTTGGGACTTCTTTATCACTGCCTCCTGAGCGATAGGGCCTCCTGGTCTCTACAGCGGGGCTCAGGAGTTTCATTTCCATCCCTGTGATCTAAACAAACCCATTACCGCCAGCCATTTATGCACAGGGGCAGTACGCAAGCCCCGGGCCTGAGGACACAGCCCGCAGCTAAGCTACCATGGCACAGAGCCACCTCCAATGGCCGCGTGTCCGCATAGAGAGGGGAGAGGAAGAACGGCGCACTCGGGCCCCTGCACTTTATCTAAACCACTCCAGAGAGGCGAGTGGAATCGGCTCTTGTGGGCTCTGTTTATCCCCTGCTCCTGTAGTCAATCAATTAGGGGATCAAAGGAGGAGATGAGCGAAGTGTCATAAAGCTCTCCCACACAACACCGCCTGAGCTGCCACCTTGTCCAGTCTGAGTGACAGCGAACCAGAGGGAGACAAAACTGCCGGGCTGGCACCTCAGGAGACGAGCTGGAGCAAAGGGGACAACCATGGCACATGCCTGGGTCTAATCTGGACAACCAGAACACAAACTTTTAGAGGAATATATCAGGGATGACACATGGCAGGCAGAAAGCCACCTCACAATGTATATTATTAAAAAATGTTGAGGGGATCCTCCGAAAGCCGTCAGTCTCCATCGGAGTGACAGAAAGTATGCTTTGGAATCAACTGAATCATTTACCCCTGCCTCCTCCTGCACTGTTTTAAATGTGTTTTTTAATCACAGGTTTTCAAATGAGACTTGATGATTTACCATCTTGATAAAACTGCAGTTTAGTTGTTTTGAATACATGCAACGTGAATACTAAACATTTAGCATCTGCTCATGCGTGTCCTTAAATCACTTAAATTTCAACTCATATTTACTTCAGAATAAAAAGTCTGCTAGAAGTTTATCCAGCTCAGTACTTTATTCATTGCTTTAAATGCTTTAAATGTATCTCCTCCTATTCAATTTGATGGAAGCAATGTAAATACATTTTGATTAATGACGACTTTCAGTCGTTCCATTTAACTGTAAATAAATAATGAATTGTTTTTTTGTGGAGTATAAAATGTAAACGCATCACTTGAACCTGACTACGTGTTGACATTGTGTGTCTGCAGCGATCAGACACTTCCAACATGATTGAAACGTGTTTAAAATCAGTGACCATGCCTCCGACGTTCCTGGCATACCTCCAACAGTGCTGAGGGTGAAGCCCTGAATGAGCTCCAGTGTAAATAAAGCACAACCGATGGCTCCATACCACACCGCTTAGTTCCCCTGCATGCACGCCATACCAGAGAGACGTGCAGACAACATTGGCCCCGGACAGCAGGAGCAGAGGGGTAGAGTAGAGCACTGCTGGTCAGAGAGCATGAATGAGTGACTTCCTACAGCTGCAAACAGAACCACACAGACACACTCACACTCTGTGTGTGTGTGTGCGTATGAGACGTCTGAGCTCTCATCACCCCTTAATCACATCACCACCGCTGGAACAGACACTGCTGGCTCCACTGATGTACGTCAACACATGGAGGACATGCAAGTATGGGAAGCTGCATGTTAACTGTATATTACTATGATTATTATCCACTTCAAATGTGAGCAAAAACTATGAGCGGAGACTTCACCACTGGCCTGGAGGACATACTAAGAGATATAGTGTCCTTTTGAAACCACTCTTCAATTCTCAATATGCACATATTTTTATTTGGATGTGGACCAAATTGATTAACCTCAAAAATAGCAATCCCATAAACAGGCCTATTAAAAAAAAAAACAAAAAAACTTTATAAATTATTCTTTGAGAAAACAACACAAGTATAGAAATGTTAAATGCAAGTGAAAAAGAAATCCCTGGATGCCAGGCTAGCCAGGTGCCAGGTAGCAGTGACCAGGCTTTAGTTTTAGTTTTTGTGTGATCCTGCTAACTCACAGATGGAAAAGTGTCACCTCCATATTTGAGGTAGTTTTCCACAACCCAGGTGGAACTCTGTTATCTAAGTTCAATTCACAATGGCATTAAAGGAAATAGAACAGAGTTTAAAAGCTGGAAAAAATGCTACATTGATGAATTTAAAGGTTCCTGACGTAATAGCTGTTAATGATTGTGGGCTCATGCACACACATTGATAGTGGTAAATACTGAAAGTGTCTACCACTATACACACTGTTTGAAGAAAGGAGACAAATGACAGAAATTTTTGGATCTTTAATTGATAACAGTTACGCCAGTGTTACAGTAAACACACCAACAGGCTGAAGGTAGTAAATACCAATACAAGTTTCCCACTACTCTAATACTTCATACAGCAGAATAAATTATACCATGATAATATATACACATGCGGAACAGAAAGAAGGAGTAAAGCAAAGCACAGATGTCAGAAAGGAACTAAAAAGGTTAAGGGTCAAACAGACGGGAGGGAGGGGGGGAGTTGAATGCTTTTAAATATCCAAATGTATTAGAAATGAGTTTGATACACTAAAGACAATTCTAAAATTCGTCCTTTTTAAAATATACACGAGTGAGGCGTCAAAGTGGAGCAGCTGGAAACTGCTGCGGTTCAGTGCGGATTCCACTTGACTTTGACTTTTCCTCCGTGAAGTCTCATTGGTCCACAAATCAAACAAGACTGGGTTCAGTTTCCCCTCAGAGCGGAGGGAGTGACTTCGCCGGCTTCTTCATCACTGGTTTGCCCCCCTTTCCTGGTTTTCCCCCCCCCCCCCCACAGACACACACACCGACAGGCTCAGGAGTTCAGGTGTGTTAGGTTCAGGGTCCAGTCCGGTCCGGTCTGCAGTAACAATCAGTCTGTGGTCATGATCACCCTCAAAATGCTCGTGCGAGGACGCTCATCTGGCCACTTATTCAAATATACAGCGGTCCCGTGGTCCAGGGAGTGTTTCGGGTCCGAGCCCATTTTATACAATTTTTAATGTTTTTTTTTTTTTTCATGGAATTAATATTTTACTAAATTTATACAAATTCATTCTCACCTGGGCCCAAAAAACAACCGACAAACAAAACTTTTGGTCAAAACAGCTAAAAACCAATTAAATACAAGTAAAGAAACTCATAATGAGAAGTCAACTCAAACAGATCCCTTGCTCACCTACCAACTCCACGTGTTGTTTTAGTATAAAACATACTCTTTATAAACAAACAATACACAATCTGCGCCAGCTACTGTACAGGTTTCAGGTTTTAGAAGGTGACCGAGGACGTAACTCTGTTTTGAGATGAAGTTAACAAACATCATCGTCATCGCACTGATGTTGATGATATAAAAACAATAATAACACATCTCAAGGGAACAGCAGGTCCTGCATCGTGTCAAGTCAACTATGAGTGCTACACAAACGTCTCATATTCACTGTTCTTTAGGGTTTTTTTTTTCTTCTTTTTGTACATTTCAGAAAGGACGTGAACATGGAGGATTAGATGGGGGTGGTGGGGGGGGGTCGGGGGCAATCAGTGCTGTTACCTGTGCCCTTTCACAACTGACTGGATTATATGATTTTCCAGCATGCATGTGAATGGCACAGCTTGTGTGCTTCTTAATCTCATAACAGAGAGCGCTGGAATGCTCATAGTATGTTTGTAAATGGAGCCTGAGGAATGTCTGGAAAGAGGAATGATTATTTAGTCTGAGAGTGGAAAAATGACTGAAGGTGCATTTACAGAATGTGCTAAATACTCCACACACACACAGAAAAAAACGGAATCCTGGCTGGTGATGGGAAGGGTCACTGTGAATTAGTGTCGACGCTATATTTGTTTGATTTAATCTGCTTTACACTCTTTAAGTCGCACAGATTCCCTGGAAGAGGGGGATTTGGGAGGAGCAAAGGGGGGAATCGAGTTAGCCCTCTCCTTGGCAAGGTCCATATTTCTAAACAAAATACATTAATTTCCCCAATCCTGTTTTTGCAAACAATGCTCGCCTCCCCACGGACCGTGGCTAAGGATGGGATGGAGGTTAGAAGGGGAAAACTATTGGCCAACAAAACGCCGCTCAAATTCCCCGCAGGATCCATCCAGCCAGACTTCCCACAGAGCGGCCAAGTTCTTTAGGAATGTCAAGACGAATATGAAAGTGGGAAGGTCAAATCGCTCCTGAGCGTTAGAGCTCAGGGAGCAGGCAGAGGAGCAGCAGCTTGGAAAACAATCATCCTCTCTGGTGCGACTGTGCCAGCACGCAAACATGCACACGCAACAGACACGCAACTCCCAAATGGTCTCAGTCATCCACTGAGACAGACCGACATCTAAACAGAGAAAAGAGATACGAGTGGAATCAAGGAACAACGAAAATCACATTAACCATAATCATATAACAGCAACAATAATCTTAACAATATCAAAAAGGAACGAGAATAAGAGTCACTTGAATGATATTGGCTTTGTTAACTACTATGAACAGCTAGGTCAGAGTACATGTTGTTGATAGCTGGAAATGTGTGTTGGACTGCAGCCATGACAAAGAGGAAACTGGCTCAAGGCAGCCGACCATTCTTGGGTCGTCTGGGGTCCTGTCTGGCCCCGCGAAACAAAACCAGGTTTGGGGAAAGGGTGGGCGAACTAAGGGGTGCCCGAAGATCTGAGGAGAGCAGGTGCAGAGCCTCCTGGTGCTTGACGATGGTGTGAGAGGCTCAGTTCCATCTCTCCCAGATGATCCTTCTCACACCCACAAGCATCACGTGTCACCTCTAACACTGCATGGCTGTGTTTGTGCCTATGCGCGGATGTCATGGCCTGGGCTGCAGAGCGAGCAGCAGACAGGTGAGCCAGAGTCGGCTCACCAGACTTGATGGAGCATGGAGGAGGATGGCAGAGGGCGGAGGAGAGAGGTCGGGCAAGGGCGTCATGGGGGGCATCAGTAGGCCTGACCCGTCTCCACCTGCAGGAGCCCCAGCACGGCCGAGTGGTCTCCGAGTTTCATCCTCCTCTGGGTGGACAAGCTCACGTTCTTGGCTAGGTAGTCGACAGCAGCTACACGGGGAAAAAGTAAACAAGACAAGAAGACACACACGTCAGACAGGTGGTAGATTCCTGAGACACATGTCCCATTCTCTCCCATTTCATTCCTGTGATCAGGGCTGAAATAAGTTGTGGCAGAAGCTGGTGAGTCAAATGAAAAAACAATTCCCACAGAGAGTGAAAGATAAAAACTCCTCCCCAGTCCCTTGTCTGAGGTTGGCACGCCGCTGGCACGGAGCATGTGCATCCTGGTAAAGTCTCCATGCTGTCAGTCACACTGGTCCCTGTGTGTGTTCTATGTGCCAGTCTTCATTACACTTGGCATCTCTGATTTCATGCCCTCCACACTCCACATGGCCGATCATTTTCCTCCTCCGACAGCAGCTCTCTCCTCTCTCCTCCATTCATTACCCATCTACTGTGCTCAATCACCATCTTAATTAACCTCACATCAGCTCACATCCGCACTGCCATCAGTTTCGTGCGGCTGACAAAAAACACTGGTGCGCACGCACAGAAACGTGACGGATCGGCGCGCTCACGTGCATCCACAAGACAAGCGCAGGAGGAAATAAAAAAAATAAATAAAAAAGAGAGAGAGCCAGCAGATGCACAGTGCAGACAGATCTGCTCTCGAACCTGCACATAAATACAAACAAATGTTGGCCTGCTGACGCTGGCTGACTTGCTGGGGAAGTGTGCTTCGTTTTACCTCTTATGAATGGCTGTGACAGCATCAGTCAATTATGCTAATCTAATAAAGCAAACTCTTTCCTGCCCTGAGGGTGTGTGTGTGTGTGTGTGTGTGTGATGGAGACAAGAGAGAGGGAAAGAGAGAGGTGGACAAGAGGACACTGTGGCCCCTAAGGGTGTGCCGTTCTTTGAAGTGGCCCTCTCCTCTTTCCCATCCAAGTGGAGTGGGGTGTGACTAAGGCAGCTCTCTGGGAGGATGGTGGTGGTTGTGGGAAGAGGGGGGGGGGCTCTTTATCAAGAGCACGTGTCTGCCTCAACCAACCAGGGTGCAAAGGTCAGGAGGGTCTCTTGCCTGGGCATCGCTTCAGAGGCTTTTTTAAAATTTAGTAAAGAGGATGTGGTAACAAACAACCTGCTCTACTTTATCTCTCCCAGCAAGTACTGCTCATTCAGAGGTTTACTTACTCTGGCCATACTGGCTGTACTGGTAGCCAGCGGTGACGGGGTCCACGCTGTAGCTGGTGGCACTATAAGTGGGGGGGCAGTATGACTGGGAGGAGGACAGGCTGTCCACACCCTTGATGGTGTCGGAGCGCTGGCTGCAGCTGGCCGAGATGGGGATGGAGCCGTCCAGGCTGCTGTGCAGGGGGGAGATGGAAAAGTCGTGCTGGGTCTGGGAGGGTACGGCGCTGGGGTTACTCAGGATGCTCATCACCTGGGGGGTAAAGGGGGGAACAGAGGATGTTATACATTTGGAAAATTGAGGATCAAAGCATTGACAGAGTTGAGGGAAAGTACTTCTTTTCCTGGAAATGTCGTGCCATCCTAGCACTTCATGGTAAAGATGGTGATAGAAATTCACCATTTCAAGTTTGAAATAGGGAAAGGGAAAAACTTCCCTATGTCTTTTTTTTGAGAGCAGGGGAAAGGATGCATGGAGGGTGATGAGGTTAAAAAAAGGAGAAAGGGAACAAGAGAGACTGTTTCCATTAGCTGGCGGTGCCAGTAAGTGTTCTGCTGTGGGACAGAAGGGTCCCAGGGTGATAATAGACCCACCATCCGTGCCAGACAGCCCCTGTCCTGGAGCCTGAGGCCTGAGCCCGAGCCTACAGCACAACAAGCACCAAGGGAGTCCCTAATCCCTCGCCCCTAGCCTACCCATCTCATGAATAGTAATGGGGTTGGAACTGGTAAATGATCCCCTCAGATCCCCACACAAAGTAGGCTCCACAAACATTACTGAGGGGCCCGCTGATACTGCAAGTTGGGGCTCGCCGGAATATTACAGTGTGTATATTATTCATAGTGCATAAAAGCTCCCAATTCAATATTCTAGATTACTGTAATAGCATGTGACATTCGTCAGAAGAAGGTCTCGAAATATGTTAAAATGGAAGAGATTACCTCTGGTGCTACTCCAGTGTGAAGAGGCCCAGAACGCTGTGAAGAATTTTGTTTTCTTATGCTGTGAGTTCCTTTAAGTGAAAAAGGGGAAAGTGGCGTGTGTGTGTGTGTGTGTAAAAGAGGGGATGGTAAGAAGGGAATTGTCCCACACATGCTTCCCTCCTATTGCAGGAAAGTCTTCCTTTCAACATCAGGTTCATGTTGAGTTTCGCTATGCTGCACTGGCCTTTGGCCCTTTGGCTGCTAAACCAATTAGCCCATCATGGAGGTGGTTACACAGGGGTGATACACATGCAGACATATGTTAGCACACATGCACACACACACACACACTCTTACTACAACACAACCATATAGGCAACGCAAGCCAAACAGTCCACAAGCCATGCACGGAGCCAGGAATATCCCACAGAGGGAAAATTAACCATATTCTGCAAATTAATCATATCTTTACAAAAAGGCCTCCCAGGAAATGTGCAGCACTCCAAGCACATCAGAAACATAAAAGCTGGTTAGTCATTTCCACATGTTAATTCTATCAGTATGGAAAACCCCCATCGTCCCCTCCACATCTGCGGACATGTGACATGTATCCATAAGCAGGAGATTCATGGCCCTGTTCATGCCAGACACATGTGATGCTCCCTTCCATATGGAGCCGGGCTGCACACTGCGAGGAAGATGAGGAGTAGTATATGTGACGGCTGAGAGCGAAGGTAGGAGGGGAGGGGGGCGCTCTTTATGTGTCCTGAGAGGGACAGCTGGAGGGCATGAGTCCATTTTAGTCATTGGTTTAATTGAAGCTTGATTACATCGCTGCCTTGTGAAATAGAAGAGCCAACAATCGGCTCGATTATTATAATTCATGCTCATGAAAGTTCTTCAAAAGAAAATTACTCCTTATCGTCCACATTGTTGCAGCTTTGCTATTTTAGTGAATTGGGATGGATGGACCTCTTCAGTCTGTCAAGTTTGTCATCTGAGAGGATGTAGTTACCCTTCACTCGTCCTCCCCAAAAAGAAGAGGACCGTCCTGATTACAAGTTTTACTGGAGGATTAAAGAGGTACAAGCTTCTCTCGAGTATTGAATGTTCACTCTTCCAGGATGGACTCAGAGTCGCTTCAGCCGAACCGCGTGATGAGTTCAATGTCTCATGTTATCCAATATGTTTTCACCCCTGTCTGTTTATTGGTTACTTTGCATGCTTACAATATTATGCAAAAACCTGCTGGGTGGAATACCATGACACTTCCCAGTACAATGCATTATGGGTCAGAAATGAACCCATCAAGTTCCTGTTCCAGTCTAGAATTATTTTTTGTTGTTTTTAAATGTTTTTTACATAGTGTCAGAGAACGTTTTTCATTGTCTTAATTGATACTTCAATAATAATTCATATATCTGTATGGGAAAGAGTTTGAAAAAAAAATAGAGAGCAGTTTTTTTATGTGCAAGTTCAAATTAAAAATTAAATGTGGTTTCATATCTGCCTTGGCTGAGGTGCCACTTAGCGCTATTCGAGTTGGCACTTTGATGTCCCCATAAAGACCTGTAAGCTCACATCCAAGTGTTAAATGATACTTAGTCATAAAAAAATATAAGCAGCTGGATACTGTCATATATTTCTGTCGCTATGTGTAAAACTAAACTTTAGATATTAAATACTGGATTAAAGTGTAATGTGCCTTGACTCAAAATCCCTCTCAAATGTCTACTATATTTACTCTCAGTGAGGAATACAAAGCATTTTGCTACCTTTATTTAAGTTTTTACAAAGAAAGATGTGATGAATCTGTGATTCTGCACTCAGCAGAGGAATGGCATCACCTCGGTGTGAAACCGGATAGTTTAATCAGGACTTGGGGAGCTTGGATTGGACAAACAGAAAAATGAGACACCTTCAGTCACTCCATTTCTCCTAACATACACTCGCGGAAAATACTTCCCCCTTTCCTTGTCTATCTCAACCACCCGCCTCCCACCCCCCTCTCTCCCCTCACATACAGCGTCCTCAGCAGCGCAGAGTTCGTTTGTTGTTCGACGTTGTGTGAGTGCTGGTTTGGGAGATAATGTGAGCCAGGACCTAGTTTAAAGGACAATGCTCCAGGGCGTTCCCTGCCTCTCTCTCTCTCTCTCTCACACACACACACACAAACACACACTCCCCACACCCTCTCCTCCTCTGCTGCCTCTCTACAGATAGATTACTTTATAAATAATAATAAAAAAGTAATTAATTCTCTCAACTTCTGAGCCTCCAGCCTGTGGCGAAGTGAATGGGGAAGTGTAAATTGATACAATGTGCATCCTTTCAGATAAATAAATAGTACATTTGAGACACAAAAAGGGTCTCTTTCATACCTCCCTAATTTCCTCAACAGTCAAATTACATTTTTTTTTTTTTTTTTGTCGGTGCGAATGTTTGACGAGTTGTTGGATTCTTTTCCAGGATGAAACAATGCGACGGAGACAGAAGCACTGCGAGTAAAACAAGGAGGCACACAAACAAAAAGAAAGGGAGAGAAGCTAGTGAAAAAAGAAAAGGCACACGTGCCAGAATTATTTTATCATTAACAGTTTGTGATGTCACTGGAACAATTTATTCCATCTGTGTCTGTGTGGACTTACAAAGTGTCCCTCAAAAATCACATTGCATCTGCTTGTCCAGTTTGTGGCGATAACAACTGGGCACATGGACTTTTGTGTCGGACAATAACAGCACAAATACACAAATGTAAGGGGACGAAATGGAACGGCGAAAATATGAGAGCCTATAGAAAGAGCGCAAGGGGGGCAGAGGAGAGAAGAGAAAGTGATATAGAGTGAGAGGAAAGTGGAGGCTTTGGGAAGTACAAAGACTCCTGTAGGACTGCACTGGCCTGAGGGCTAGCCTGCCTGGAGAGCTGATAGGAGCCCCTTCTGTTCCATTCCCGGCGCCAGCGCCAACACACCCCACTCCACAAATACTCTTAATCTGCGCAAGACTGGATTAGTTCCTCTGTCACCGATAGCTCCCCGTTCTGCCCAAATCAAAATGCCCCCGAGATGTACCTTTAAGTTAGGCAGAGGTCACCGGGGCAGACGGGGAAAAATGAGCACTCCAAATGTCTGTAAGTTATCTGGCCGCTGCAGAATAGCATCTTGCACCTTAGCAGATCTGCCCGTCTGATACCCGCCCCAGCAGAGTGATTAAAGATCCACAGTGATGACACTGAATTTCAGATCAATATTTGAAGGCCAGTCCTGCGGGTGTGATTACAGGAAGAGAAAAGTGTTTAAATCTGTGACCCTGAGAGTCACACACACCCAGCGAGAGCAGGCGGAATATTAAGACCCCCCCTAACACATGCAACTGAGGAACAAACATAGATATTTTCTTTGAGAATTTAAAAATATGGCAGTGACAAAAACAAAACAAAAATGAAGAAATGAAATTATCAGACCCCCCCAACCGACCCACCCACACACACCCACACACACACACGCACACACACGCACACACTCAAGCTTGTCGACTCCTGCTCCCACAATGTCCCACCCATCCCCCATCCCTCACATGAGAGGGCCGGCCCAGCGGGCAGTAAGGCCCCTCATCTGAGCAGACAAAATGACTATTTAAAAATAACAGTGATTGCATAAATTGAATTAAAGCGTTTTGGTCACGGTGGAGGTGGCGCGAGGGGTGGCATGGGGCCACAGCAGACAGCCGGGATGGTGGCAGGCAGCAGATGACGAGCTCTGGCCTGCATGCCACGGCGTTAATTGGCCGCAGCACATTAATAAAAACTGAAAAGTGTCTTCCACCGTGCGTCCTTTAGGATGAAGAGACAGAGGCAGAATGAGGGGTAGAAGGGGAGGAAGGGTAGTGAGCGGGCGGCAGGCGTTGAGGGGGGGTTGAGGCTGGAGGGAGAGAAATGGGCCTTTGAAGAATATGATGTGTGTGTGGGGGGGGGGAGTTGGGGCGGGGTGCTAATTGTGTTCAATTAAGTGGCTGATTGGCACTGACAGAATCTGGGCATTGACAAGTCAGGCACAGATGAGGACGATTAGCAGCCACTGGAACAAGCTGTCACTCCTCACAACGCGCTAGCCGCCAATGCGCGTGCGCGTCCTCTGCCCATGTTTACTCATACAAAGCAGAGATGCAACAGAAATCGTATCTATTTTCGGTTCATCTACACATCTTCTGTGTCTCTTTGCAAATTTCCATTAAGCCAAATCCTTTGCAGCCCACTTTTAGCTCATGCTGGCGCTAAGTGTTGAAGAAAGCACAGCTGCTGGAGGAACCCCCCCCTCGCCCCCCGCCCTCCCCGCTTCTAAACATCCCACAGTATGAGCTATAAACTTGGCCCTGCACTAACCAGAGGTTAATATGCCGTCTATTGGACTGCAATTGGAGAACGTGTGGGGAGCAATCCTCTATTCTCCGCTAGTGATATGCTTGAGTAACTATGGGATGGATTCAGCCACTGGGAACAAGAGAGGCCCCTTCAAAGTGCACACTGTCGCGCACACACGCGCACCCACACACATGCACAGCCCAGACTCTCCGCACCTTGCACAGACGCTTCTCTTAAATTAAACGGCAGATTTTCTGATTCCAGGAGAGTGGTTTCAGCGAGACAGGGCCTGTGTGTGCGAGTGTGTGCAACTGGGGGTGCAGCCCCAGAAGGAAAAGCGAGGCGGATCGAGGGAGTGAAGGAGAAAAAAGCTGAAGGAGGAGGAGGGGGGTTGTTTGCTAAAAACAGCAGGGGCCAGGTCTTGTGAAAAATGTCAGGTCAAATTGTTCTTGACAGTGTTAATATCTGCACCTCATAGCCATAATTACATGTAAATACATAGTGAAATAGCTCTCAGCTGGAGACTGAGAGGGGCGAGCTTCTGCATGAGACAACCAGCTGAGGACCCAACCGCCTCCCATAGTCTCATCTTATTGTAAGGAGGAAGACAAGAGACAGGTGAAATGAAGCATGCTGGCTGCGGATACTCATATTTTTTGGCTTTTTTTTTAGCGAAAGGCAAAGAAAACTACAAGTGCTGGATAAACTTTCCTTCGGGTCATGAGCACGAGGGAAGAAGATCAGTGTAGGACATGCAGGATGAGACAGAATGTGGAAGGAGGGACAGAAATGAGAAAATGTGGGTGAGAGTAGAAGTCAGAGAGAGTATTAATCACAGCGATGCACCTGTCAGAGTGGCATCTGGAACTAACGGGAACCACATGCAGCTCGACAACATCCCAAACCTCCGGCTATAGCTGGGCAGGTTCACGGCGAACCAGCGCTCTGTCTTCCCCCAGCCGTCCCATAACCCTGTGCACCCTGACCCCTCAACTCGCAGAGAGAGGTCACACAGCGTCTGCTGCACAGACACTTCACCTGCCCTGCAGCCTCCTATTGCAAGTAGAAGGCGTTCTTATTATTAATATTATTCTTCTTATTATTTCAATCCGTTGCAAGTCACCTTCAAATTGTGTGTATGTATGAGGCTCCGTGTGTAATAGGTATTTCAGATAGGATCGATGTCTGTGCCTATACTTTAATAAAGGCAGCGCCACTATCCACCTTATAGGCATTTCGACTGCGTGGGACACAGCATGTGAATCAGTCTCAGTCATTTTCCTCCTTAAATCCCCATCTTCTAGGATTTACTGAAATTCATATTGGCTGCCTCTGCAAGATAAATGTAAATCACATTCCCTTATATTTACTATTTATCAGGATGCAGCAGCTCACTTTCAGCAGGAAATATCTCTCACCCGCACACAAACACCCTTGCATTTAAATAGCATTTTTATTGTCCGCCATAGCCTTTCATCTGGGCGTATGGGAGAAGAGCCGCCTCTCCAGGGGAGAGAGTTGGAGCAAGGGAGGAAGGTGGGGAGAGAGAGAGAGAGAGAGAGAGAGAGAGAGAGAGAGAGGGAGGGAGAGAGAGAAAGAGAGAGCAAAGCAGTATTGGCAAGGCATCATGGGATGACAAAAAGCCAAACGGAGGGAAGGAAGGTTGGTAGGTGAAAAATAGACGATGAATACACAAAGCGCCAACCAAAAATATTTTGGAAGGGTGAAGAAAATGGCTCCACTCGGGTTGCCGAGACCTGAACGATGCAGCAAGCAACAAATGGCACAGGTAGAAAAATTAGAGGGACTCTCTCCGCATGTAAAGAAACACCCGCAACCGCAGCGTGCTCCACAAGTGGCGCTCTTTGGTTCTGTAAAAGCTTTAGAGTTTATGCTGAAAAAAAAAAAAAGAAGTGCTGGTTTGCTGGTTTTATCTCACGTCATAAAAGCGGCAGATGCGACTCTCAAACAGCAGAGAAACCAAGACGCATTATCATATACAGTAGAGGACGAAGGCCAAGGCAGCGCGACGGGGGTGCGTGCAGAGGTGGATTTCTAGTGTCACAGATGCAGAATCTTTCCCCCGAGTTCAAAAGTGTTGCAAAACAACAGCAAACACTAATAATCTGTTCAGAAACAGTATAGCCAGTGGATATGATTTACAGTCCCTGGATTTTCTTGGCAGCTGCCGACAGCAGGACTCGTTTTTCTGAAAGCCTCTTACATCTTTTTTTATACTTGCCAAATTGAAACAGTATTTGTTTTAATGGGAGTTCTAATTAACCAGTATGTATTCCCCCTCTTGCACTGCGAGTGGCTGAGCTGTGAATGCAGGCTATGTGCTCATCCCCTTTGATTTGTTGTCAGTGGAGCCTGCCAGCTGACACAGTGCCCGGTGAGAGGCTTAATGCCCAAGTTTTAATAATGTGGGGGACTACATGAATCTCCCCCTCTCATTGGTATTCAGGTGCAGAATGTCTTGTTAGAAGTCAGGGAGGGAGGCGGAATGAAGCCAGAGCTCCAGATTGTTCCGTACATTTTCCCCTCTCCATTTTTTTTTTTTGGCAACGGCAGAGCTTGCTTCTTAAAAATAATTCATCCCGCTTTTAAAAGAAGCGTCTGCACTAGCTAATGGAAGAGCAGCAGCACAGTTTGGAGTCTCCCCTGGCTTATCTCTCTCAGACAGTTGTGGGGAGTCGCTGGTGAGCATGGTGTCAGCGTGCGTGGTACGGTGCAGCGCCGCGCGGGCAGGCAGGCCTGGGGACACAGATCAAAGGGAGGCAGGGTTGAGAGCCGCTCTGCCTCTGATCCCGTGTACGTGTGTGCGACTGTGTGTGTGTGCGTGCGCGTGTGTAATGTGTGCAGGCCCGGCCCACTCACACAGCCCAAAGGCCCTCCTCAGATACACACACACGCACATCCTTGTCATTCCAAAACACACAACACTTTCATAAAAACTGCAAAACAGAAAAAAAAAAAAGTTCCTCACAAAACTTTTGCAAACTTCCTTCATCAAAACAGCAATAAAATCTCTCCCCGACGCACCAATCTATGGAGGTCAGCGACTTCCAACTGTGCCAACGCCACGCAACGCCGCCGTGTGCGTCCGACAGCGCGTTTCTCATTACTACAATGCAAGAAAAATGCTTTTTGTCTGTGTTTTTCCTGCCATTATTTCCAGACATTTCTCTGAGGAGTGAAACCCAAGCTCTGCCACCAAGCTCCTCTTGCATGGCTTCAGCCCTCGAGTGCACTTCAATTATTTTCTTTCCTCTCCCAGCAGGTGTCCCTGTCATGCAGTAAAGAGGAATGCAGGCCAAATGTCTCCCTGCAAATTAAACACCCATGAACACAGCTTCTAGGAATCACTGGAAAGGTATCTAACAGGCCCGTTTTGTCTGGTCTTGGGCAAAATTTTGAATATTCTTAAGACATAAATGTCTAAGGACCTCCTAAAGAAGAAGGTGTGACCTCTTCAGTTAAAGCTTTGCTGTCGGTCCAAAGCAAATATTGCTTATTTCTTTGCTAGTCTAGAATATGCAAAGTTCAAATTTGAAGCATCATAACGGCTTCGAAGGAGGTCGACACAGAGACTAATTTCAAATGAAACATTAGAGATGAGAACGACCATAATAAAAAGGGGGAAATAAGCTTAAATCTCCAGGTGCTCACGGCTGAAAAATACCTGGATGCCTGTCCTCCATGCCCTTGCCATTCCTTCCTTTCAAACACCTGCTGTGTCGCTAAATGAAACAAGACCAACAACAAAACACACTTCTGGTTTCATACCTTATGCCCAGCCATGCACAGCTTCACTCTCCCCACCTCTAATACGCTGCCTCCCTCAACCAGGCAAACATGTTGTATATCCCACAATGACAGTAACCAGTTTGGAGAGTGGATAGCTTCTCCGCCGCCTGTAATGGGAAAATGTGTGCTGTCGGGATAGGTTATGGGATTGGGATGGACGCGGGCTCCTGTCGGGGCCGCTGAACGCTGCAGGATTCCATTACAGACTTGGCACCTCGCCACCGCGGGCCCATTTACCGGAGAATCAGAGATTTTTTTTGTCAATCTCTGTACAGCGAGGCCATCAATGCCAGACACTTGAAGAAATAGCTCCGCACATACAAATGCACAAGCATATCTCCAGCAAGCAGATGCTGTCTGCAACTTACAATATCAAAATTCTCATTTCCATCTCGAGAGAGAGCGTGTTTGTGTTCGACCCTTTTTCCCATTACAGGGGAGGGAAGGCAGGCGAGTGAAAAATACGCTGTAAATCATGAAAAATACACGGCGTGGAGTCAAATGTGTGATGGACAGTTTTCCTAAGCTGAACTGGAGTGAAATTAAAAAGAAAGACAACACGAGGCCTGACCTGGACACCATGAGTTGAATGTTGTATTGTGTGAGTTTTCTGTGCTTTTGGAGAGTTTCTAGTGACAGGGAGAGAGAGAGAGAGAGAGAGAGGGAGAAGGGGGGTGGGGTTGGTGGGGGGTGCATGGCCCAGCGGGACGCTGCACCGTGGAGTGAACTCTGATTCTTCTGTCAGTGGGAACATTCATCTCCATGCTGAGAGACTGATAGGAATGCCACACAGCATTCTACATGCATTCAATACATTTCAATTCTGTGCGGTGCAAACATGGCGTGACACTTCAAAACATCCACATGCATATACCACCCCTCGGAAAATAGGAACAAAATCCACGATTCAACTAGATCGTGAAAAATAAATAAATACAAATAAATTGCATTCAGGTGGGTTGTTACAGACTTCCTTCAAACCCACTTGATAGGGTAATTGAATACTGGAAATCCAAGCTGTACGCTTGCCCAAAGGCTCCTGTTCTAATCCGCACTATGACAGGAAATGTTCAATATCCCAACACATTCTTGAATGCCCGCACAGAGAGGGAGAGAAAGCGACTGTGCGCCCCATGCCAGTATTAGAGAGAGCCATTAATGAAAAAAAAATGCCTCCATGTTCCTGGTGTTTTTGTGCAGGTTTGCAGTGAGAGCATTAGCAGTTAAAGCCCCTGTGCCACGATTAACAATCAAACACGCTGTGAGCCTCCATGTTATCCTCCGTCGCTCCGGCAGGAGAGAAAATCTCTTTTTTGTCACAAAATCCTTAATTCTTTTTTTCTCCGAAGAAAGAGGGTAATACCAAGAATGTTTCCAATCTGCTTTGAGAAATATTTGAAGAAGAAGAAAAAAAAACTCCCAATAAAACACGTGTGAACGACGGGGTAATTGTGGACAAATGCAGCATTGAAATTCATTTTCAACTCTTTACACACCATTTCAATCTTATTTTCTGCCTGTTAACCACATCTTGTTGGTGAGGGTGGGCAAGACTGCCCAGTATTGATGGGTAATTGTGTGTAATTCACTCTGTACACATGATGTGCATCTGCACAAATCTTTTTTTTTATTCCGCACTACTTAAAGCTCAACCCTTAGCAAAAGGGATGAATTTAAATGCTCATTAATGGACCCCCTAACAAAGGGGTTAACATGTGAAATCCAGCAAATGGATGCAAAGGAACCTGCTGCTAAGGGAACAGAGGGGATGCTTTACATGACAGGACGGGTGGAGCTGGAGCGCAGTTTCAAACTAAATGTAAGAAAAGGAGTGCTGGTGAAGTAATCGGCTCCAAAAAACCTCACAACACCTCCGTCAGTCTGTGCATTGAGTGCCCTGTGAACTCATGCAGCAGAGACAAGGAAGAAATCATACATATGGCGCTGCAGTCTTCCCGCCGCAGACAATTATGTGCAGAAGATTATGGGGTCTACATTTATAAGCTTTAGCTAATTATTTCATCTCCATGTGTTCTCACTGCGCTGTGCAGGATTTAAGACGTCCCAGGAAAGTCGGGAACCGCTGTTTGGAGCAGCTTGAGCACTTGTGCTACTATCTAGATGAATTTTAATTTGTTGATGTTAATCCAATTGTTTTACAAATGTAGCAATTTAGAATAGCTAGAGTAAATCCAGGGCTTTGGAAGGCGAACATAAAAGCCCACACTGGCAGTTATTTTGCTGAACACGCTGTTTCTGAATTTTAATTTCAGTCAAGCACAATTAGTCTGAGCAGTGGAAGGAGGAGGGGGAGGGGGAAGATGGAGGGATGGTAGCTCTACCTATAGGGGAAGGTATAGACATGATATATGGAGGTAAAGCCTGTTGGACTGACCTGTGGGGAGAGGCCGTTACCAACAGAGTTCATGTGGTTGCTGGACGCAGAGGGGCTCATGAAGGTGTCAGAGTAGCTGGAGAAGCTGTGACGGTTGGACGACAGGCCGTAAGCGGAGCTGCCATCGGCACTCAGACCTCCCTGGTGCATGGAGGACGGAGGCAGGGGCTGGGGTCTGTGCAACGTGCTGCTGCCCTCTTATAAAAGAAAAAACATCAACAACACAAAGACATGCACACATAAGAACATGGAGGAAATTCACATTCACGAATCACCAGGTAGTAAAGTCAAATTGTAAGTTCAACAGGTCGTAAATCACAGATTAAATGTCCTTCCTGCAAATTCTTCAGATCATAAACACAACGCTGGAGATTAAATGTGTTGCACAAATGACCTGTTTCTCATAAGGGAAGAATTGAAGGCTTGTTTTCATCCCACTGTGACAAAGCTGTGATTGTAAAGATAACTACTTGCTGCATGGTTCTTATATGCAGCACATGGTTCATAATGATATTACCATGAACATAAAATATGGAAGGCATACCCCAAATAAATAGGACTAATGCAATCCACAAAATCAGATTAACCTCAGATATTACATTTCAAAATGGAGGTGGTTTGGCAGACATGTCAGTCTTACCCTGTGATAGCGTGGTGCCGGGGTAGCTGGACTCGGGGAGCTGGTACGTGGGTAGAGTGGGCATGCCTGTGGGTGGGAATCCTCCAGGAAGCAGGTGGTTGAAAGCCGCTAGCTGGTTAGCCCCCGCCTGTTTGCGCCATCGGGCTCGCCTGTTGCTGAACCACACCTACACAGGAGGAAATGAATGACAGGATTTCAACAAAGTTCAAATTCCTCACATAAACATTAATATCATCTGCGTACACTCATGCAGACCCTCTGCAGAGTGGGCTGGCTCCTGCCACCTGTGATCAATCTGCCGGTTAGCGTGAGCGCTGTTGGTGGCTGAACGTCGGCCATCCCTGTGGGAGCTGCCGCAGAGGCTCAGTGGTCTGTCCCTGTTGTTCTTAAGTGGCTGGAGCTGTGATCTGTGTAAACAGGCTGCCCTAAGCCTCCTTCAGAGGGAAGGAGTCATTCAAAGGTCAGGGTGTAGGTGAGGAGTCTCCACATCCCACACCTCAAACTGTTGGATGGAGTCACAGGGCAGCATGCGCTTCTTTTACGTGGTTGTTTTTAAAGCTTTAAAATTCATTTTGGACAAAGTGCGTAAAACTAAGAGTTGAGACTCTCGCGTTCCTGCAAATGGCAAAATGCTCCCAAAATGAGCAGCACTAAAGCGCAGACACACAATGTCAACTCAACTGAAAGACGAGGGGGGGGGGGTCGGAGTCTTTTGAACCGCAAAGATTTACACATTTTAAAAAGGCTTCTGCTCCAACAAAACACAAATATAATCAGGCTGTTTTGAAAGGAGCCAGCAACCTGTTCCATTTAGCCCGAGACAAGGCCCCAGCTTCACTGTGTGCCGAGGGTTGAAGGACATTGATCTATGCCTCGCACAGGCAATTCATCAGAGTTTAATACACTGTCAGAGCAGTTCATCTACTGTTGTGTTTCAAACGGCCCGGGCTATTGTGAGAACACATGAAAGAGGGGGGACAAAAGCCCCTCCATACGCCACAGAGAACAGTGGACACAAAGGGAGGGCGTCCCTTTTAAACAGGTCTTAAAGAGGGACACTTTCAAGGGGACTTACACAGCGACATACTCACTGCTTTTCAGGGGCTGCCTCTTTTTTTGTACACACAAACATACATATAAACTCGTAAAGGCCTACAAGGGATCTCAGTCCAACAGAGATCTCAATTTGAATGTGCTTCTTTTCCCACACGGTCACGGCCTCAGTGAAGAACTCTGTTTTTCGCTAAAAAGTTTAGTGGTGAGCGCTCAGTAGAAAGAAAGCAGGATTCAACAGGCGACGACGTGCAAAACCTCAATTGTACAACCGCAAAACCAACATGAAATCTTTATCCGAGTCCAGGTCGCCTCTCAAGACCCCTTCTGAATCCCTCAATCGCGTATTCCAAAACAAATGTGGTGTGTGGCTGCGGTGAAATGTCTGCTATTGGGATGTAGTGGAGCGTGGACCGGGGTCTGAGCTAAGCTTCTAGTTGGCCCAGACAAACAGCTGCCTGCAGAGGCGGGTGGGGGGTGGAGGGGTAGGGTGGGGTACACCCCTTCCTTCCATGTCCCCCCCATCACCGCACCCCGACAGTGCCACTTCACCTCCGACCTCATCCACTCACCCCGCCCCTCTTTTATGTTTGCACTTTCACTTCCTTCCCCCTTTGTCATCCAGGCTTAGGAAGGAGGTGTTCAATCATGGCCGACACAAAACACTAAAGTCACTTTTTTCTTCATTTATTTTTAGATTTTAACCTTTTTAATTGAACTTCTTCTCCCTTCAGTCCCTTACTTTACTAAAATAGTAAAGTTCCTGCCACCTTTATTTATTCATGCTTTTATTTATTCAAATTGTTTTATTTCATTTGCAATACTAATTTCTATTTTCATATTTGGGTTTAAATCTTATAATGAAATCTATCATCATTGCAGAGCTTGATGTTTTTCCATTTGTGCAATTGAAGTTGGGAAAGGCCAGACACTAAACAAACATTTATCAATCAGTAGATATTTAGGCCTGTTTTCATAAAACTACTGTGAAGGTGTTTGGCAGAACTACTTCAGCTTTTTAATACAGGAATTCCATTTTTTGGACATTCAGATTTTGTCTTTCACCACAAAGAAAGCAGCAGTGGATTGTTCCACTTGGATGCACCAAGTGCTGGAAGTGGCCAAACATGAGGCTAAATAACTTACATCTTTCTTTATTTGCAGATATTGAAGGAAGGACCAATGGAATAAGTAACCATTTCTCTGCTGCTCATTTTGTGACTTGGCAGACATGTCCATTAACAGTGCCTGACATTTTCAGACATGTTGGCCAAACTCAGCTGAAGGCAAACGAGGACTTTCCTCGAGTTACACGGAGGACATCAGTTCGTACATCCGTTTACAACAGCTCAAGGAATGTGGACACATGTGCCCCAGACCACGTCCAGATGTGGTCTGAGCGGCTGGATCTCAATGTGTCATGGGTGCTTTCACACCTGTATCCAGAGCTGCCCACTCAGATATGACAGGGGCCAAATTTAAATTCAACACTCTCAGGCCTCGAACAGGCCTGCCGCGACGCTAATTCACTCGGCTTTGCTAAAATACCAACGAGTCTCCAGCTGTATTCGGTTATTTTGCATGAACTCCAGTTGTGTTGTGTCCACTTTGAGAAACATGGTATGAGAGGCGAGTTCATGTCACGGGCAGAGTGTTTTTCTCCAGAAATCATCGGGCCCTCTACACAGACTGGGATAAACATGTGAACCAGTGGTGATGCACATGTGCCCAGCTGCTCATACGGTATCACACACATGCACACACACATGTGCTCTCACACAGACTAACACACAGCCCGGAGCTGAGGATTTGAGGCTGCGCTCTGGAACCTGATCACAAAGTCACCTTGGACCACAGATTCTCCTCTGCTTTCCCCAATCCGGTTTAATTCGCTGCAGCACAGAGAGCCGCAGCGCTCCTCCGCGTCTCCCCCTCTACCTACAAACGTGCAGTTCATGCATGTGACTCACTTCTGGTTTTCAAGTTCACTTGGATGTATTGGAAGCGTATCTCTGAATCGTTGGAGTAAAGTTCTGGAGGGAAACGGATGCTATACTGTCAGTGTGTCTTATAGAAGTCAAGCTGCTTGTGCACCAAAGAGGAAGGCTTGAAGGAAGAACAGGTGGACAAAGGTTGCTCCACAGCAGAGGAACGCTTAGACAAAACCTGCAAACACGACGTTCGGTACAGTGACACGTTTCAGTCTCCAGCTCAAGTTTGGCTGCCTGCGTCGGCTCAGTGCTCTCAATCTCCCAATTCACGCCACGCCAGAAGAATCAATTCCCAGCGTTCTAGAGGCACTTTGCATTTTCTCATCTCTGATCAGCGATAATATGCTGCAAACACGGTAAAGCCGTGACACTGCAGTGCAGTGAAAAAAAAAAAAAATATATATATATATATATATATAAAACATCTGTGTTGTTTTCTCTTAAACAGGATCGCTCATATTTCAGAATTCCCCCCGTTCAGTCAATCCTCCATGAATTATTTTGTCAAAGACGAGTACTGAATGTGTGTGACGCCTTTCAGGAGCCAATTTGCAACATTCGGTAGATGAATACCGAGAGCCGAGATAATGACAAAACAAAATGTGCTGCTGACTTCATATCCACAAAAAACACAGAGGGGTGATGCAAGCAGCCTCAACATACAAATCCTCTTCTGTCTCATACCACGCAATACCTCCCCCCCGAACTTGCACACCTCCCCCTTCTCCTCTCTCCTTCCCCTTTTCTTTCCCCTCTCTCTCTTTTTTTCCTCTCTCTCTCTCTCTCTCTCTCTCTCTCTCTCTCTCTCTCTCTGATTCCCTCCCTCCTTGCCTTCCAGACTGGCACTATGCTAATTAAAGTAGCTAGGAGTATGAATTTGAGAGGAGAGTGGGATTAGCTTGATAAGTATCAGGAGTACAGAAGCACTGTACCAAAGTCATTTAAATTCTAATAATAAGAAACTGTTAGAACATTCACACTGATGCATAGCAACAATTTCTCCCCGACAATCTACACAAATCCTATTTATTCCTTTATGGAACATAAACCCACACTGGCGGGAATACGGTTGCCTGTTGGGTTTGCTTGTCAGCACGCGGCGCCATTGTGATTTCCTCTCTTGCCGCTGGTACTTGACTAATATTATAACAATCAGGAAACTGTGTATTACCTCCTCACACCTCCCTATGGGATTATATTTTCAGCAGCTATGTTGAAAAGTGGTTTACAAGCAACAGCGTTAGTTTGAATTCAGCTCCACTGGTCTGTCACAAAAAAAAAAAAAGCTAAGAAGGCCAGATTACATTTAGGTCTTTTTCCCTCAGTGCTCATTCCATACATCAACAGGCCAGCACAAGCCACAGATACAGGGAGAAACTTTTCACCAAATTGATTTGCACGCTTCGTAAAAAGCAATGGTTATACCTTATTAGATTCCATGAACTATAATAGCTACATGTAGAATGTTTATTGGTAATGAAAGAGGATCTATGTGACAGATTTGGTAAAGCAAGCCGGTGGCGGCGTGCTGGGATGATGAGCCTCGGCCGGGACTCAGAAGTCAGTCTCTTGAAAAACTTTGGTCTAAATGGAGGAGAATGTAATTTGCTTCATCTGTGAGAGCTGATTTACAGCGACCTGCAGCCCACTTTACTATGACTATGACGCCTTCCCCGCCGCTGCCCCCACCTGGTCCGCCCCGCAGAGGGATCGGACACAACTGCTGCTCTCTTCTCTCACAACTCGTGGAATGGCTTTGCCGCCAGCTCCAGTTAAAACAGACGGGCTATCAGATGGAAATTGGCGGCGCTCACTGCGTCGGCGCAGCGTATTCTGAAGGTAGAAGTTGGCAGTATCCCCTCCCGCCAAGACAGCCCAGAACTAATCGTTGAGAGATATGAATCATATCCCACAATTTGTCAGTTGGGGTGATAAAACCATTGTGAGGCTGGTGGTGGTGGAGCAGCGCTGGTAGCCGTGCTGAAAGGGGCAGTGGGGCTGATAAAGATGGATGGTGAAAAGGTCTTTAAATGGCAGGCGAGGGCAGACACAAGGGAATTAGCTCTGTTTATGAGTTTGGGTTGTGAGTCAGCGCTAAGCCAAACACTTCCACAAGAATCAGGCAGTTTAATTTACAACACGGAGGTGGAGAGCCGGTGCAGCCGTGCCTGCACCTCACCAGTACCGTTTACCTCAATCTGAGGAAACCACTTTCCACATTAACGCCGTTTTTAATGACACAAGTCAACCATGACTGTGGACACAAATTCAAGTTAAAATATGAGTGTGTGAGACCCCTCCGACACCCCCAGCCTCTCGTTTTTTTCCTCAGCCTCAAACAGATTAGTCTCTGAGCGACATCTGGAAGATGCGTCATTGCAGCTGTGCAGGAGAAACTTTGCTCTCAGGCCAAAGGGTCTCCTCTCTCCTGCCCTGTGATGGGCCATTTGGGCACCTACATGTGAAAGCGCAGCTGGTTGAGATTTTCAGAGCACAGCGATGCAAACGACACACACATGCACATGCAGGAAAAATTCTGCATTAAGCTCATTTTTATTATCTTTATTATTATAAGTTTATTTAAGACATGCTCCTATGTTACTACGACAGTAGTGTTAAAACTCATCAGAAGTTGCCGAGTACCTTCTTGTAAACACGCTCGAACTGAAGTGCAACTTTGTCCATTATTGCTTCGCAACCTTCTCGGAAAATTAAGTTTGAGTTGACCTTTTGAGACTTTCAAAGACTTTCAGAATTAGATTATGAGAAAACAGCATTAACAAATTAAAGCCATGACTCAAATTCCTCAGGTTTGCACATGACATCATTTAAGTCTATCGTCAAACAGCAGAGAGACGGCAGCCATTCCATTTTCCTTTTCTCCTCTCGCTTTCATGATATTTTTGTTCGACTCCATAAATACACAGGCTCTAATGCAGGCATGGATTATTCTTTCAGACCCGAGGTGTCACTGCCCTCTGTGATCACTATGACTCGCTCCAGAATGATGTATTTATATGTGGCATTAACGACAAAATACAAATGTTGGTTGTTGAAATTGTGTGGTTAATTTCCATCATATTAGAGTGTTGGAGCCCAATCAACCAAACGCACAATTTAATTTACTTTTAAATCAATACTATCAGATTGTCCTAGAGTAGATTTTCCACAAGATTTATTGACACTGCCTTTACTTCTCCCACCTTTTTTCCACATTATATTCTTAAAGATGCATAAAAAAACCCCAATATATTCCTCAATAACAGACAAGAGATAAATTTCTCTTCCCTTGAGTGAGGCATTAAACGCCCAGACATAGGACATCACTGCATTTGGTGGGTTTTAAGATGGACAAAGACATGTGTGGAATCAGTTACCCCCAACTGCATGTTTGTAGTGTGATGAACAGTTAGCATGCGGTGAGGAGTTTGGGGGGTTCAGAGGGAGTGTAAATGACTGTGGTAAGAGGAGAACGGTGCCCCAGACCTTTTTTTTTTTTTTTTTTTTTTACTAGCGGCTGATTGATTAATGTTGTTGTCGGGGCATAGGTTCCCAGGAGAGGATGAGGAACCCTGTGTGATATGTGGAAGATTTTACAAGCAGCGGCGAGCTTGAAAGTGATGGGGATGAGATCCTGGCCAAAGGCCGAAATGAGAAATCCATCAGGAATGCATTCCCTTTCTCTCCTCTGCCCCCCCCCCCACTCTTTCTCCCAGTATTTGGAAGAACAGCTGTTGCTATAACTCTACTGTACTCATCTTCCTTCAATCCTACATACAACCACAGGGCACCCAGGCTGTCAAATAGTTTTTGCAGGTCTGAGGTGTGACGATGGGGAGCAGCGCTGTCAGAACACTTTAAACATGGAGGCTAACGGTAAGAGGCAAATTCCTAAACATGCACTGTGCGATTGGGGAAAGACGGGTCCCATCTTCCTGAGAGATGAATGCAGCATTCCCGTGGGTGAAATATTAATATTCTCACAGCCTCTAGTGAGTGACTATATTCAGGCAGGTGTTATGCTTTTTATGTGCGTGTTTAGAGGAATTACAGGCGCACAGAGCCCCGCGAGGCACAGACCAGGTGTGAGAGAGCGTGAGCGTCGACAGCAGGCTGCAGCAGAAGCCAGATATTTGCCTCAGCGATGCTCAGGACGGAGCCACCGCAGCTCATCGATGCTGACAGGTCCAATTATACATGTGTTTAAAGGGCCGCGACACTCAAATAACAAAGAAACTGTTACCAAGTGTTGCCTCACTTACCTCGAGTGGGATCTATAGGCAAGCAGCCCTTTTTGTTTCTGAGATTTCTCACCCCACCTCCACCTCAACAGCATGGAGGAAATTTTGTTTTGACGGAAGAGAGAAAATCTACTGACAAGCTGTTTTTCTATGTCACAGTCCAAAACAGTTTATTGATTGGAGCTTTGTTCTACCAAAGAAAGAGTTCCTGTGAAAATCTGACTGTGTTCCAGCAGTTTAATTACCCCCACACCGTTAGAGTTTTCATCTACGCTTGTTTATCTGTTAGTTTGAGGCATTACACAAAACTACCAGATTTACTCCTAGAAAATGGTGGAGGGATGCAGTGCATATACAGTAGCAGCTGGACACCTTAGGTTTTAAGGTTTTTCCGAGCAAAACATTTCCACATGGAGCTGGAGATGTGAGAATGTGTGTTTTCGTGCAGGCCTGTTACAGAGCAATGTGTTTGCTCCCATCCGTCTGTGTGCGGTTGCATAAGTCTGACCTGTACTCTGGCCTCTGTGAGTTTCGTCCTCTGAGCCAGCTCCTCTCTGGTGTAGATGTCTGGGTAATGTGTCCGTTCAAAGGCCTTCTCCAGCTCCTCCAGCTGCTCGGCGGTGAACGTGGTGCGACTGCGCCTCTGTTTCCTCTTCAGGGGCAGGTCGGGCTCCGAGTCTACGTCTGAGCCCTCATCTGTGCGGTTACCTGAGGTGAGAAGAAAAGGACACGGGGCCATCTGTGTGTGATCGTGGAGTGGAAACAACTACAGAGGAGTCTTTTGTGCAAATGAACCGAGGGGTGTTTAAGGAAAATGGCATCAAATGTGAGCTGAAACTGATCATAAATTAGCTCTAACAGTATTATCTGCGTCCTGGAGCCTCTTTTGTCGCAGAAGAGAGGGGGACTGGCAACACAGAAGATTCAAATGACAGCTACTGCTTTCTCAATATACAACCGGGAGAATATTATCTTAATCTGTGGATATTTATTTAATGTAGAGGAGGCCCTGATACACAATCCTGCCTCTGAAAGGGGCCCCAGAGGCTGTGAAGGCAGAGGGCTGAAGGGGAGTGGGGGTGTTCGTGGGTAGAGGGGTTAATCTGCACAGGCCACCTTGCTGCTCCTCACCCTGCTTTTCTCTCTCAGTGGCCCAGGGCACAGTGCTCATACACAACACAGCCAGAGTGGATAAAATAGAACACAATATCACACGGAAACCATTCAGCGCCATGTGTTTGCCTCTGCTGTCATTAAATGAATCACAACATATTTAACATTACTTTTTAGGCATTCAACTAAGCTGAATTTTTGCTCGAGGAACATAGATACAGCACAAAGATGCACAATCCAGGCCGACAGGGAAATTTCTGACAGCAAATACGCATTACCATTGCACATTACCGTTATAACTGAATTTAGAAAATTGCATCATTTTCACCTCCTCTGCACGTCTATTCAAACTACATGGCCCTTTTCATTTCATGTCATAAAATTCACATTTTCATAATTTCCTCATTGAGACATTGACAAGGCGGCGTGATGTGCCAGTGTTGCTCCAGGCCCCTTTTGGATTGCATCACGCACCGTCCAGAAAGTGTGGGAGAGGGAAAATAAAGGCAGATATTGAAGAAGAGGGTGTAAGAAGAGATTTGCGCTTCTGACAGCAGCCCCTCGCTATTCAGCTCAAATGAAAACTATAACGCTCACCTGCATGTTTTGACTGAGTGAGTTCCTGCCGCCTGACTCATTGTCTGAGCGCTCCGATTTGTCAATTTCAAGCTCACTCGGACATCAAATCTTTCAGAGTAAGTGGACAAAAGAATACTCAGACCACGCCTCCAAATAACAACTGTGAGAACAAAAGAGCAACAGAGCTGGCGGAGACTCAAGGCCAGCTTCAGAGTTTAATTAAACAAGGAATTAGGGGATTATATGGAAGCTATCATTACAGGCCACTCCATGAGTCTTCTACGAACATTTTTTTGTCCCCCTGAGCTCATGCTCAATGATTCTCTGTGGATTACATGTGGCCGCAGGACATGAGGCCGCATTCATTAAATCAATTCTTCAGTCTTATCCTTTTTAATAAAGATTGATTCTTGAAGCACAGGCTCACTCCACCGCAGAACACCCTTGAACATACAAAGTTGAATATGTACATACACCACATATCCCTTTGTTGGTTTTCATGAGGATGCGTATATCCATTTGCCCGGTAACTTGCCGTGACGACACTTGAGACCGGCCCAGCAGTGTACAGATCACTTTCCAAAGTCACCTCTGTGTCCTACAGGGAGACCCTCGAGTCAACGCGCACTCAAGGGGCTCCGAGGAAGGCACTGAAGTCAGCTCCTGCTCAAATTATTTTCTTTTCCGCCCTCTTTGTTTGAGGTTCTCTCGCAGACTTCATTTTGCGAGTAAACCGCCGCGGTAATCTGTGTCACATTTAGCATGCTATCAGGCTAATGACTGATAAACCGCCGCAGACAATGGTGCATAACCCTGCTCTCAATTAAGCACAACACATCTGCTCTTGTTCATGAACCAGTAGCACAAGGTCGACAGCCCTGCCAGTAATGAGTAAGGGAAAATGGCACGCACTGAATGGGGACCAACTGGGAGTGGGGCTGAATGTAAAGCTCATCAATATGCTGGTGAGTAAAAAGACAGAGGACATCCAGAAACACATGTCTGCTGTCCAGACTGTTAGTTCTGGTTAATATACAGTGGTGGGACAGCAAAGCACCAGTCTGTTCATGGACAGCAGATGGTCGAGAAACTGGTCTCAAAGGCTACAGGACAGTAAATATCTTCTTCTGTCTGTTTCTGGAGGGAAACACTTTAAGTTGTAAATTTAAATCTATTTTCATCTCACAAAAAGACTAAATGAGCACATATGCAAACTGGAAGGATGCTAGGAGAACGGATACCTCCGCCAATGCTAACACCTTATCCCATTAAGGTAGAGGAAGTGAGAGCAAAAGAAAAAAATCCCACCCTACAGCCAAGTTTTAATAAAACCGCTTCAGTAGTTTTTGCGTCGTGGGGGCACCAGTCATACAAGCCAAGCAACAGCAATGAAAACATACCCTCCCTGGTGAAGGTAACCGAATCCCTGCAGGGCTGCAGAGGTCACTTTCTTGATGGTTCTCTCAACACAAAAAGGTGCACTGTGATTACGCCTTTGTATAATACAACCAGTGTAATTCCCCCTCAAAGGTTCAGGGCATATTGATGAAGCGCTCTTGCCTTGTCTCATTAGCTATTGTCCAATTAGAATGTAATTATGTGCCATCCAGTGGGCATGATTACTGCCGTGTTCTGTCCTCCAGGGGCCCTGGAAGGTTTGCCCTGGTATTGATTTAATATTGTGCCCAGTATGAATAAGAGTTAATTAGGTTTACACATTGCTTTGTTGAGGTAAGAGCTTGATTAAGATTGAGGATAATGTCGGGTTATGTTGAAGTAAAAACAACATTAACCTGAACTGTCGGGAATGTAACGACTGGCGTACCCAGCCTCGGCCCTGAAAAGGATCGATCGTGGACGACAAGTCAATATTGATAAACTAATGAAGGCAATCATGTTAAATTAGACTGATTTTAATCTCGGCAAACATGACATTCTATAAACTACACTGATCTTCATGGTTTAAATCACCATCATCCACTGCAGGTTCTGACAGTGCACTGGTGGAGCCAGATGAACAACAACTGTGCTGTTCACTCTCCAAGCGAAATACTTTCTTTACCACATTTTTTCTCAAGTGTTTCTGGAGCATCATCATTCATGGTTAGTTTGAAATGATTTCCAGCTGTGATAAAGTTTTCTTTTCAATTCAGAGAATATTTTGCATCAGCAGCATTCAGCTGAGGTCAAGTGTACTGGCTCTACATACTCTAGCCTGTTTATGGTTTTAGGACATGCAGCTAATAATTTTAAATATCATGTTTTTATTGGTGAATAATTTTCCTGGACAACAGAAACCATTTACTGTCGGTGCCAACACACAATTAGTGTGTTATGAATTCAAGTCTAGTAATAAACGTATCCCATGGATGTGGAGAACAACCCTGATGTGAGTGTCTTCAATGAAGCTCTAACTCTGACCAGACTCTTTGGATAAAACAAAGTTAAACTCTTGAAACACTAACAGCAGTTGATAATTTTGAGGTTAATTCTGTGGTTTAAAAGCCGTGCTCTCCCCCCTGAGATTTCACCGCTGACCTCACAGACAGACTCCTCAGACTACAGGCAGATGGGATCCTCATCACCTCCTCATCGCAGCCCCCTCCCCACCTACATACTCGCCGCTCTGCCCTTCTTCCTTCAACCCCTCAAACCTTGACCCTCGAGATACTGAGGCAACATCAATGAAACAAGCAGCTGTCCATTCAATACTGGGAATTAAACATGCGATATGTAAAGTTCCAGATTTATGATGCATAACAAGAGCAATGATCTTCATGTCTACTCAGTTGTTGTAAATACTACATCAGGACACTGGATACTGTGTAGAGGTTTTGAATGACACACACTGAGGGGCCTTAAGTAAATGATGACAAGACGGTGTACTGTCACCAGTATGAAATCTTTTTTTTGTTTTTTTTGTTTTTTTTAAGTAATCTAGTCTTCTAATAACAATATAGAAAATATAATATAACATATTAATATAGAAAAAATGAGGAATTACACATAGAATATAATCACAGGAAAAAAGATAATATCAATAATAGTATATTCTATTAAATATTAAGGTATTTAGGTATTAAAGGATGAAGGCAGGACATTTATATTTTTGCATTTAGAGCTACAAACGGAGATAAAAAATGTCCCTGTTAAAAAGGTTGAAAAAAAATGAAATCATGTTTTTGCAGCCGTCCAGGTGTTTAACCTTCACCTGTGAGCAGCATTGCCTTAAAGTAAAGTTGTTCTCTGAAGCTGCACCGCGTCAGACTGTCTCTGATAGCATAACCCGTGGCCTTCATATCAGTCATACCTTTGCAAACTATCCAAGACACAGGGACAAAAACAGACAGGGCTTTGGCAGTGCAGCATTAGCTCATAATGGCTCATTTTGAAAAGCATATTAGTTCCAGCATAATTACAATCAGGCCTCACGCTCAGTGTTTTGCAGGCATTCACAGGACCAGCCTCTGAGCACCGAGTCACACCAGTTGACTGTGACTGACAGCAGATTTAGTTCAAAATGCTGTTTTTTTCCTCCCTCTTTTTCCCCCACGGGACAAAAATAACACCGCATCCTTTCTCCCTATTTATGTTGACTTGTTTATTTTGTGCCTACCTTTTGTCGTAGTTGATGCTGCAATTATACTTTTTGTCAGTCAGAGGGGGTGAATATCAAAAGGCCTAATTATGCAAACAGGCCTGTGATAAGAGGCATCTGCCTGAGATGGGATCTGCTATCTCTGACATGCATCTGTCTGTGTGCTGTCTCTGCTGCTCCAGGCCTGCATATAAACAGCCCTGCCTGTCCCCGGGACTCCACGCAATTCAACCGCTAACACTGGAGTGGAGGGATGTTTTTTCGGGGGCGGGGTGGGGGATCGCGCAGCAACATCAAATAGCGAACAACTTCCCAATTTGCATTTTTCCGAGAATGGTGCGGCATCTCTGCTTAATGCACTTGCCTGTTCATCCCAAAGGGGTTGCCAAGTTAAAGGAGGCATGTGATTCAAGGCATTTACCGAAGGATGTTTCTGAGATAGGAACCTTATGTGAATACAAGATAGACGACAGTGATAACCAGAATGGTTTAAAGACAAATTGCCTATGAATAATCTCTTCCTGTAGTTATCTCCCTGCTCACGAAAAACAAAACTCTCAACGTGAGCGTATAGCCTCTGCAACGTGGCGGAGATTTAATTCCGTATATTAGATATATTCAGATCAACATCACAAAAAACAGAGGAATGTGTAAATATCATAGATCAAGTTATCCGTTACTCGGTTTGGTGACATCCCAAAACACATAATCAATTTGCCCTGGCTGTCAGTGACCTTCTCTGGGCAGTGATTTGACATTTAGAGGAAATTGAATCTGGACGAGATGTGGAAGTTTACATATAAGTATATTTTTAATGCACCTATCGAAAATAAAATCATCCCCACCTTAAGGGAAAGATGCCACGGGATAAGTCTTGTCTCATACCTCACCCCTTCACACCAAGAGGACAAGTGGAAGTGAACTAAAATGTGTGCTCCCCGGCACTGTAATGATATTTTATACAGGAACGTTTCAAAAGAAGAAGTGGATTGATGAAAGTGTTATAAAGTGCTGCCCCGCTATTGTTACCAAGCGCACATCCCTTCAGTGGCGGTGTCAGAGTCTCAGACTCTTTTACATCAACATTCCTCAAGAAAATTCCAAGACTTTTCTTCCCTTGTCTCTTGGACAGAATCACATTCTTTAGAAAAGGAGTGGGAGGCTTGAAAAAGAGGACAAAAATGCAAGGAAGGAAGAAAGATGGGAGGCTCAATAATGTTTGGCTCTCACAACAAACAATTAGCCCCCTTTTCTGTGTTTGAGGTGGGGAGAAAGTGAGAGAGAGTGAAGAGGAGGAGGGGGGTTGCGAGAGAAAGCAGAGGAGACAGACAGGGAGAAGCAGCGAGAGCGATGCTCTTTTATGGCTCTTGTCATATGGATGAAGGCGCGGCGCGTCCATGAGAGCGCACGCTCACCTTCAACAACAGGGCGTCCACTGGGCCTCCCGGCCCTTTCAGCCTGGAGAGACGAGCTCCTCAGGGGGCCATTAGAGCATGAATAGGGGCCTGACAGCCCTGTGCAGCTCCGCAGGGCATCCATAAACGCTGACATATTGACTCCCCATGCCTCTGCACTGCACCGAGTGTGAAAGCGTGAAGGGCTTGAAGGGTGGGATTCTTTTTCTTTAATATACTTCTGACTACAACTCGTCATTTAACACTAATATGATTTGCTGCTTTTGGCTTTTTACTACAGGAGGAAAACACTGTTGTTCACCAGACTATTGTTTAAGTTTTTTTTTTCATATTTGAAAATATAAGTTCTTGTTTTAAGGGGTTAAGGTAGCATGAGGGAAAATGCACAGAAATATCTTTGTTTCCATCATTTAGATAATAAAATATTGTGAATTTACTGATATGCTTCTACACTAGAACAATGTCAGAAACTACACAGAGACTTGAAAACAACCAGCTGTCACCTCCCCTACCAAGACTGAGCTACACACCAGGTTCCTTCTTCTTCTCCTTCTTATTTAGAGCAGAATGTCATCGCCTCAGCTTAAGTCTTTACTAATTGAGGTCACAGTGAAAGTAATGAAATTAACAGAGAGCACAAGAAAGTAAAGAAGAAAGCCCATTGGGGGTCTCTGCCAAATGGCACTGGAGCCAGAGCCCCAGTCCCCCAGCTAAAAGCTCTAAAAACCTACGCAGGAAATCAAACAGTGATGTCTCAGGGCTATGAGCTGAGGTCTCCTGGAGGAACAAATCATTTTCTCAACAAAGCCAAAGAGAGATTACTGGCCACAGTATAGGAATGCACAGCGGACATTTTTATGTGCCCAAGGGAAGTTTCCTAATTTTCTGGACAAGGCTGGGCAGCAAATATTGTGTAAAAGTTTTGAGTGGTGCAGAGGACATTATGGAGGGAGGACAAGTTGAGAGGACTGATGGAAACTTTAATAAAAACTCAGAATTGGTGTGAACGAAGCAGAGAAAATAGGAAAATGTTTCATCAATGGGCAGCAATATAAATGTTTTTCTCTATTGTGGCAACTACCTGATATATTTGAATACTCCTGACTATGAACATCCTGTATTTGAAATGTGAAAAAAAATAAAATAAAAATCCCAAGTTTGCTTTGAATAAACTAATGTAATATATTATCAAGAAACACTATTATTCTACTCCATATTATGGTCCACTGATACTTAGTGGATCGCACATGAACAAACTGTTGCCAATTATTCAGATATTAAATGAATATTTGCGGTTAAATCCTTTTTCTCTGGGCAGAGTGAAGCATCACAGTGCCTGGCATTGGTCGGAGATATTCCTCACATTGAGGGTTTGTAATGTGGCACAGTAGCAAAGCTTTTTATACTCAGACAACATATTCCCCAAGGAGAGAATGACTGACGATGCAGAAATAAGCCCATTAGTTGAAAATAAGGGGGGGGATAAGCCCATTAGTTGAAAAGGGGGGGGGGGGGGGGGCAACATTTGAAGTTGTTATTTTGTCGGCTGTAGGACGGGAGCCCCGCCCCACTGTTTGGACAACAGCTTTCACATTTTAACTCAGTGGCGAAAAAACACATTTCTGATTCGCAACACTTAAGGGAACGTGTTTATTGTCTTTGTGGTTGTGGAGGGGGAAAAAAACACGCACAATTAAAACAAATGAATATTTCAGTGGTGAAGCACATCAAGAGCATAAAATGGGAAATGTTCTGCCATTAAGTAGCATAGGCTAATGGCGATTTTTAAACTAGCAGACCATGGTCAGTGTCTCATTCATCACTGAGGGAGAGCACTGTGCGAAACGTAATTACTGTTGCACATTATGGGGGCTATTCCTGTATTGTAATAAAATTAGCCAGAAATGCTTTTTGTCTTTTCTAATGCAGCTCCATGGTAACCACTGGACGGCCATAATGCAGAACACCACCGTGATCTGTGCCAGCTGTCAGAGTTTGACAACCCGAGCCGCCAAGGCAAATTGGAGGAAACTACATTTCTCTCAATAAATTACGAGGCTCTGACCTGCTCATCTATTACAGAATTTAACATGGGGCATGATAAAGCTGGAGATGTCCCGATGGGATCCACACTCATGCACGTTACACTCGCCTGTATTGTTTGGAAATATAACAAGCGCTTAATCACAAAGACAAAGATGTTTTCCCTGTCAAAGGTCTTGGTCATTGTTACTCTATGTTAAACATTGTCCTGTGACATTTTCAGGCAGGCGAGGAATTCAATTAGGCCTTACAGTTTATTCTGTATTTGCTTGATTTGTTTTTGGAAATACGATTTTACTTTTGTCACTTTTACTGTAACAGCAGCAACATTAATCAAACTTAAAAAACAAAATAGTAATAATGAAAGAACTTGTTTGGATTAAAACACACCAACATGTGTATTAAAGGTGATCAATGTGAACTTTGCAAAAAACAACCATTGAAAAATGACTTTCAAAAAGAAATAATGTAGTTTGTTTGACCCATTCATATACTTCTATTTTTATTTGGTTTAAATCACAGAAACAACTTCACTTGCAGCCTTTGTTTCCTGCATCCTGCAGATCACTGCTGGACTTATTTAATCTGTGATCCAGTGACATCATTTATTCTTCACTGGATAATTTATGAAGCAAAATGACAGTGATTCATGAAACGACATGGTTCTTTAACTGCTGCTTACAGCCGACATCACTATGTACACTGTCTGTCATTAAATGGAAGCTCACCTAAGTCAAGACGGTGATGCTTAAATATCGGGAAAAGTTCAGAATCATTTTACCGCCTGTTAACAGTTCCTGACAACAGGCACCATTGTCTGTAAAGGTCATGACGTTTGTTATTTGTAACAAAATATCATGACAGCTTTTCTAATAACAGAATAATTGCACTACAGTACACGTGTCTGAATTTATTCTGGAGGCCTAGAGGATAAAGACACTGATAGCAGATACTCTAGGTTTTTTCCCTTCCCCCCCATTAAAACCATTGCAGCTGATCGCCCCTGCTGAGGACACTCGGCTCTCCTCATGGCACGGCAAGGAATCAGCAGTGAGAGATAAATAAATGGCCTTTTAAAAATTACATCGTTAAGTAACGTTTCCACCCGAGAGCAGCAACAGCCTGCGTGTCAACTCATTCGCCTCTCATTTCCTGCGCTCTCGTCGCAGAGACACCTCCGTCTAATGGAGGAGAGGGGACTGCAACCCCACAGGGTCTGTCACCCCTGAGTGTTGTTTTCCCTCTGGACAGCCCAGTCATTGTCCACCTCCACTGAAGGTAATACTCACCAATCGGGATTCATTACAACACCAAATCGACCAATGAACTGCCCACCACAGGCGCAAACACACGCCTGCCCGAGAGGAGAAATAGGCGTCCAAGGGACCCCCCTCCAAACTAAATTGGATTGCCAATACGGCCCACAGACATTTGAGAAGTCGAGAAAAACAATGGAGCAGAAAATAAATACTCCAAAGCCACAATGATGGCTCCACTTTGTAAACTAACACAGTATTGATCGTCTTCTTTTTTTGTTTGTTTAGAAAAGCCTCATCCCTGCTAATAGCTGTCTGAGAGCGTAATCTCTCCCTTGTCCTCCCCCTCCTCTCCTCCCCTCCACATTCCCTATTATGTGGTTTTCTTTCAGCGCGCCTCAAATAGTTTAGGTTCAGTGTCGCACTGGGGTACGGGGCATGGGACTGGGGACCAATTGTTTGCTAATGTTGACACCTGCCAGAGCAGGCTTGGTCTATTTGGGGCCCGCCAAGCTGCAAACTGGATGCTCCCCCTCTTTAGCAAGATTAAGTGTGGGTTGCTGGGGTCACAAATCACTGGACTCCCTCTGATGTTGTGAGGCACAGAGCCAGAGACTGAGCGGACTAAAAGAGAAAGCTGAGGAGGGAGGAACAGAGGAGGGAAGAGGGATGAAGAGTGACAGTCTATTGTTTGCTGAAAAGGAGGGGAATAATGTATCTTCTCGAGTGTGCGTAGCCGGTGTGTCCCGTCCAAAGAAATCAAGAGTGGATCCATGTCACCAGAGCACACAGCAGACTTCTGCCTCGCTCTGTGTGCTCATGGAAGATCAGGAATATCTGAAATCTTTGTTTGAACTTTAGCATTAACAGGAAAGCTATTGTCACCATCCCCACGCAACATGACGCAGCACATAAAGGCAACTTTCTTTGGAGTACTTGGAGAAAATAAATAAATATAAACTAAACTGACTTTTCTCTCTTTTTTTTTGAAACATAAAACGACCAAGAGAAAGCCAGTTAATGGGCAAGGCCATGACAGACAGTGCTCAGCTCCTCCTCCTCCTCCCTTTGCAGATGTACATTAATGCAAAAGGAGGCAGCGTTGTGAGCTGCTGCAGAAGCGCCCTCTCTCCCTTTAAAACTGCTGCTGTCCAGCCTGATCGTGTCAGTTTGAAGGCCCCCATTGAAAAGTATTCATGCATCTGCCTTTGAGGCACAATAGCAGCTAGTTTATAAACTGTCTGCCCGGGCACCCAAAGGCTTTAGTTCGTATTGTTTTCGGCCCCTTAATAAACTTTTTGGAGGAGTTCATCAACTCGCCTGAATAGCCTATGCAGCAAGTCTCAAGACAGAAAATAACAGAGGGGCCTTTTCTCCTCCCTCTTCTTTCTCTCGTCCTTTTCTAGTGGCTGTTCATCTAACAATGGTGAGAGCAGCCTGTCAGACATCACAGGGCTTTTTTGTACCAATACAAGGGGGGAAAAGTATTCAATAAACAGAGAAAGCAACCTCTTAAAATGGAAATGGAGGAATATTGAATTTTCACATTTGCACAGAAGGTTAAGGCTACTTGGACAAAATGATTTTGAGTGAGCTGAAAGTCGAGAGGTCGTGTTTTATAGGGGGGGGTTGACGCAGGGGGAGACCGCGGAGTTCAAATGGGAGTAATATTTTGCAGAAACTGCACAAACATGTTTTTTTGCAGAGAGACATGAAAAAGTTAGGATTTGTAAATTACAACGCTGCTGGAGGAAAGTTTTATGTTAAATTATTAGCTTTCTGTTGCAGATTGCCTGACACCTGTTAGACAGGCAGCGAAAATGATGGGATGCAATAAAATGTAATTTTGGCTGTAAGCCATTAATCCACTGTCATACCTTTAAACTCTGTGGAAACAAAATTAGCCAAACTTAAAAGTCTTTAATAGATGTCTGCTCTAATTAATTTCATACCTAATTAAAACAAGGCTACAGTCCGTGCACACTTGCCTGTTTAGCCCGCTGGATGCCCATAATTGAAGTAATAGCAGGGGGGTTAAAAAAGAGCCTGCTTGGAAATAAAAGCCCGCAGCGGTTCAATTCAACAACAACGCCGTCCAACCAGGCAGCACCCCCCAACCCCACCCCCACTCCTCCACCATCTGACCCACAAAGGCCTCATTGGCTGCCCCGTCCTCACCACCTACTGTTTCCCACCGATGCTCTCGGTGCGCGTTAACACCCTAATTAGATGTGACAAGTTCAACGAGCTGGTTCCAGAGGAGGAAAAGCTGGTCAGGTTATGATTTCCGAGTCAGACTCACAGGGGGAATCTGTGGACAGCTGATTCCTGTCAGCCTCATTCATCTTCTTCCAGCCAATTAAACTTTATACTGCGCACAAAGCGACGCCAATCCGGGCCAGAGGCCGCGTTAAATACCCGGAGAGGAAACGTCTGAGGTGATGTGGATATATGGGGTGGATATAAATATAGCCTCAAAAAATTAAAACATAATACATGTAAACAAATTCACTAAGTACTTATGGGCTATGTAAATATTTGTCATGATGCAACAACTGCGTGTGATGTTTTATGAGCATCATTTCCGAGAGAAGCTGTCACAACACTAAAAATTGAATTTGTCAAATTATTAACCCAATTTCAACAAAAACACCACAACGATGTTTCTCCCAAATGACCAGAAACAGCACGAAATTGATTTAGTTCTGCATTATTAGGTTAGAAAATAATTGATTAAGTGTCATTTTTACAATATGTCAGCCAAAATAAATCGAGATTTTTTTGATGGGTGCACCAAAAACAAAGCGAACGAATGACATACCGAAATGAACTAGTCTTTCTTTAAGGCCATATGCCTTTTTACTACGGCCCTCACCTGTTGACCTGTGTGTGTGTGTGAGAGAGAGAGAGAGAGAGAGAGACTCAGGTCAAACTTGACCAGAGACAGCAGCAGCAGAGGTGGGAGCCTGAGAGCTCTGTATTTATTTTGGAGCCCGGCCCCGCAGGCACAGTCCAGGATCTCGCAGCCCCACGGTGAAAATTGGCGGAATAAAACACAGACAGAAACGGGAGACGCGCTGAAGCACCCCACTGTTGTGACAGGATACCTGGAGGGCAACGCTTCCTCTTTAATTTGTCTCGTATGGTTTGAGATCCCCAACCACACATCCAATCCTCAGAGTCTATATAAGCCTCCTGAAATTTAATTCTCGGTGGTTAAATTATGGGCTGTAATTAAATATCATATCATGTTGGAAAAATAATGCTCAGTGGCGTGGAAGCATCTTATCGAGTCGGTCTTCTTCGACTCCTTCCGTTGTTATCACATTAATAGTAACAACATCTAAACTGGGCCTATCGGCGTGTGCGGGGGAAACTGCGAGCTAAACAAAGGGCACCTATGGGCTTACAGCTTATATTCTGATATTTTGGAGTAGGAAATGTTAACCTTGAAATGCTACTATCTGCGTCTAACAATGTGCGATCGTAACCCCATAAATGAGGGGAGAAATTGAATCCCTTTAAGTTATTAAGCAGGAAAGGATTATAAACTCGTCTTTATAAATGAGCTAGAAATCCCCATGTCTTCCTCTGTACACTTTTAAATTTCCCACTAGAAGCTGGGGAGGAAAGATTGCTCCTTTTCAAGAGCCCCACAAGAGATGGAAAAACCATTTTTGCGCCCAGATAGGGAGTCGTCCCACATGGTAAGCGCCACTTTAATTAATAGACAGCCTTGAGAGGTATCACTGTCAGCCTGGATAATGGTGGCAGAGCCACTGTTTGTGCTTCCATGAATATTTCTGATGTGATCAAAGTCAAATGCCAGCACAGACTGAATTTAAGCCTGCTCCATTTTTTTGAACTCAGCCTAATGCTGTCGACACTTAAAGCCCCCCCGACTCTGACACGTCTCTGTGGTGAGGAGGGCCTACGAGCTTAAAGTGCACACCTTCACATTCGTGCATTCCTCATTATACTCATATAAGCAGCAGGGTTTCATGTTTTTAGGCTGCAGGGTTTGCTCAGGTTACCTTGGAGCCAACGCGATCATTTCTTACACAGTCATCCAATATCGCGATATGTCACAGTCAATCAATTCAATCTCTGAATGTATTTTTTTTAGAACTTATTTCAACGCAGCTCATCGTTGTAGTTGCCTAAACAAAATAAATTAAATTCTTTATGCCATTTATTCTCCTTCCTTCCTTATTTTTTTTTAAATTATGAATTTACAAATTTAATTTGAAATACACAGCAACATTTAAGGCATAATCATAGTATACAATTTAGGCTCACGTGCATAAAGTCAATGTACTGACGATCTATTTGTTTATTAAATTAGAATAAGTTTATTAAAATATTGTGATCAAATTCTGGCAAGTATTTTTTTATATTTATCTTATTCATCATTTTAGATTTCTCATCTTCTTATTGTTTAACCAAAGAACGTGGCTCTCAATTAAATGCTAAGGGTGTCAACAAAAACTACAGTTTTGGTGCATTACTTAACTGAAATTGAAATTTGTCACACCATTTTAGACGCAGACAGGCTGCTCACTGTGAAACCGTTTAATCAAGTTAGTGGTTACTAAGCAACAGAGCCGGTCACTAAGTTACCTGCCAGTGAAGTTATAGGTACATGGTTTTAATGTGAGTTATGTCAGATCGTAAACTGCAGTCTGACATTAACTATCTCATTCAACTCCTTGATTATCGTGTTTCCCTTAAGTGCAATACATTTAATATAATTAAATTGACAGAAGAATAGCTGGAAACATGTTGAATATTAGAAAGAATGGCATCTTACATATAATTATCTTTAATTACCGTCACCTATTTTATGTAATATTTCAAAAAAAAAAAAAAAAAATTGGGCTATTTTTAAATTTTTATTTTTCTGTTTTTTCAATTTGTATTATTTTATTTTAATCGATCACATTCTGTTTTTCAGCTGCTGTCCCCTTTTTTGAAAAAAAAAAAAAAAGAACGCCCACCGATGTAAATTCCAGTGAAATGTGGCTTGAGTGGCTGCGGGGACAGGGGAGGTTAATCCGAGTTTAATGCAGTGAAGCACAGCGCAGGGTCTGGGCTATGATGGGTATGTTATCTCTGCCCAACATTTGGGTCTCCCTCAATTTCCACCCAGCCAAATAGCTGCGAGAAAGTGCAGATGGAGTCACTCTCAATGCCTGAGGAAAAAACGTTATTAATAGCTAAATAACTTCCCCATACTTTCACTGAATCTCTCTCACACACTGTTCCAGATGGATTTGTTTGAAGTGGTCTCTCGCTTCATTCCCCTGTCCTTCTCATTCAGCACGGCTTTAGACCCGAAATATAGCTACATTATATTACCATACACTTAGAGACTGGCTGTGTGCGCGCGGAAGTGTGTATTATAGCGAGTGTGTCCGTGCGCGAGGGCCCTCGTGTGTGTCTGTGACGTTGAGTGTGAGGGGCCGCTTTTCACACTCTTCACTGTGGGCTGAGTCTTAATACCAGCTAGAAATTATAATTATTATCAATGCTATAATTATTATTGCTGTAAAACATGGCTGGGCCCGGTAATTGAGAATAACCCTAAAATAATCTGTGCGTAATTACTTGACGCATGAGGTACAATTCCAAACCTTTGCAGGTACCATACTTTATATAAAAAACAGGAGAAAAGGAAAAAAATAGTTGATAATTTTCGTTAAATATGTTTAAAATAAAGTGCGTGCCATATAGTCTGAAATTATATTTGAATTAACAGAAGCCTCCCCCCCTTGACTCCTAACCTGGCTCTCTGGGGTGTCTGACTCCCTCGCGCGTCTCCATCGGGCTGTCACTTTCCATCCCTGACGCTCGGGAATAATCCCACGTGGCATCTGTTTAATTAGGCTGAAGAACTCAGGTAAGCCTGCAATTCGCTCAAGTGTCGATCGCCTGTCTCAACCTTCATCTGACGGCCAGGTTGGGTGCGTCAGTGTAGAGGCGGCTGGACGCGGGACAGCTGATTCAAATTCTACCTCTGTCCCTGAGTGCGCATGGAGCAAAACAAAGGGATGTCCACGTTTGCGCAGCAACCTTTCCCCCATTCCTTGCGCGTAATTAAACTTTGGCACAGACTTCAACAGTCGCGCAAATGTGCGCACCATGGATGAGGAACTTGTCCCTGCACAAACAGAATGGTGGGTGGAGCAGGATCTCCGCTTGGTGATCACCACACGGTTTAAAAAAAGTCCATTAGGTGGAACTATTTTCGGAGAAATAACACTTACATCCATGCAGCAAAAATAGAATTTACAAATATTGTCATGTGGTGAACAGTTTAAATACACGTTTTAATAAAGCGAGATTAGAGCTGGGATAAATCCGTGATATAACCTCTGAGAAAATCAAATACACAGACCTAATAAACAAATAGATAAATAAATAAAGTCTTAAAATCTGGATAAGTAAACGAAAAAAAAAATCTCATGAATTTTGTGCCCTGGGCGAGCCACTGTGAGCTCCGCTCTGAGATGAAAGTGAAAAGAAATAAAAGGCTCTATTTAATCTGCTTTAAAACCCCTCTCCACATAAGGGCTGCGCTTCAAACTCGGAGAGTGAGGGGCTGATTGGGGATAAATACATTTCTTACCATGCCTGCGAGCTATTACACCCGGCACGAACACAGCCACCTATTCAGCAACCATCGTCTCCACTGCTTACTCTAATAAGTATTAACATTATTAAATGCCATCAGGATGCTGGTAGTCTAAACTGCATTACGCATGAGGGTGCGTCTCTTTTTATAGCAGCGTAATTCCGCCCCAATTTAAAACATAAGCAGCGCTACGAGAGAGGAAAAAAACACAGGAGCTGAAACATTATGAGGATATTTTGTGTTTTAACACTTCATAAGTCAAACTATCACATTATCCAGAAAACGCGTCCTGGGCGCGGCTGAACAGACTCTCCAGAAAAAAAAAACGCTGGTGATTTGTAACCAGCAGGATCCGAAATGAACACTGGGGACATTTCCAACAAAACGGTGACATTTTTTTCTCATAACATTAATGCGTGGTGTGACAGAAGAAAAAAGGAGAGACCGTTTTCACGCTATCAACTGATTCTTCTCCAGCGCCATTATATAAAATTACAAAACTATCTAGCAGCGGGGCGCACTGAATAATTCATCTCCTTTTATGTCTCTCCGCGCCCTTTGTCCAAACTTTTCTCACTCTTTTAGCCGGGTTTTTTGAATGTGAATGGACGGGTCCATACTCTCCTCTCTCTTTTTTTCCTTCGCTGCCATCTTTCCAGGATTTGCTTTTGTGCCCCAGACTCTTCACTTTCAGAAAGGCGTCAATAGAGGGGAGGTTTTGCTTGTGAAGTCCAAAAATTTATTTTGGACGTGTCTTTTTTGTATTTTGAGGTGGGGAAAGAGAGGGCGTTTCTTTCTTATCTAAACTCCATTCACACATCTTTGATCAGCAGACAGCTTCATAGCACTGAGCCAGTTTCACTCCTCAGAACAACAGGAACCTCCAAACTTAAGGCCCCAAATAATACAAGGGAATAAAATCAAGACTTTTTTTTGGCACTGAACTCCTCTATTATCCTACTCGTGTAATTTAGAATGAGAAAATCATCACATTTGATAATTGAGTCTAATTATGTCCCTGGGTTATAGTTGCATTTAAAATACATGCCACAGAAAATATGAAACCCACATTGCATACCAATACATTTTAAGGTTATTAAAACCCCATAAATTCTATTGACAAATAGTGACAGTGAATACCTGCATCAAAGCTTTATTCCCCCTCCTCGCAGAGCATTACTAATAGAGCAAATAATAATGTGGACATTGATTTCCTCTTTAACTGACAAGTGGTGAAATGTCAGTGAACTGACATCGATTGTGAAATGGGTCAAACTGTCAGCTGTCGTTTAGGGGCTCGTTAAATGAGTGAATGGATGAGGAAGGCATTCGCCACACAAATTAATTTTCTGCAGTTTAAATACCTTCTGCCAAGGCTCTCATAAATAATTGAGCAAATGAACAACTGCTGGCTCGGAGTTAAAAGCAGGAATAAATTCTCCGTTTAGCTGCAACTCGGATGTGGGACAATTTTCCCAAGAGGACGTTGAACGGAGGAAGGAAAACATTTGCTTCCTGCTTACAAGGCTCCAATTTACTACTAAATGATGATAATAATAATGATAACAGTACAATAAGAATAATATCTGCATCGTGTAGATGATAATTTGTTATTCCAGACATGTGCAAAAAGGGCCATATACTATCTGCTGTTAACTTACATTTATCACCGAGGATGCCATCGATGCTATGCTTTGTTTTCTTTTCTCCATCTTCATCCTTCTTATCACAGTCATCCTCGTCATCTTTTTTGCCAAATCGGGCCCTCAATACGCGGCTGATGGAGCTCACTAATGGCAAATAAAAAAGTAAATGGGTGATTAGCCCTTAAAACCCATAGAAGAACCAGAATAATCCTATCATACATTTGGTTTAGAAGGACAAAATATAAACGTGTATGTAAAGATAAAGCACAGGTCAAATGTTTCAGTTGAGAAAATGTTGAAAAGAAAATTGGAAAAGAAGAAAATGAGCAATGTTAAATACAATAATAGGCTACAGATTTACTAGTGCAGGAGCAAAAGGATGACTTTTATAATGCTGGGTCTACCAGCGGAGGGTGAGCTCTCCTGGCACCGTCAAACATTTTATTATCAGTAACTTCAAGGGGCTTAAAACATGGTGGTGCTGGTCATTCTGCTGCTGGTGCTGCAGTGTTCGCTGGTAATAAGGGAGAAAAAAGTGCAGCTTACCAGATGAGGCCTCACCTGAAGGAACAGTGCTTCTGTCGCACACCCCGTCCTTCAGCAGCTTATCCCGGATCTCCCAGCTGAACATGCCCGGGTTCTCTCGCTTGTATTCCTCGATGCGCTTCTCCACGTCGGGAGTTGCCACCTGCTTTAGGTGTGAAGTGTGTGAGCAGATGAAGAGGAGGAGAGGAAACAGATTTACAGACACATTTACTTGAAAGCAGCAACAAAATAGAGACACACGAGTCAAGTACAGGATGTAAATCCAGTGTAAAAGGCACACATCTAAAAAATGGTTTCCTTTTAAATATTAAAAATATTGTTACTGTCAAAAAATAGGCCCATTGTCATGTCTAACTAAAAACATGGATACTGAATATTATTCAAATATGCCACATGTAATTTTAGATGAAATACTTATAATATTTGGGATTGGCTGTTGTAAACATACAATTCTGATAAATAATATAATAATATAACAACAAAAATAAAACTTGACAGAACATACTTTTTAATTTTAAAACTTCCGGGCTGTTTTTAGATAAATATTTAATTTTTTCTGGTTTTACGAAATTATGTTTATTTTAGATATTTATATAAATATTCAGTAATGCCTGAGAAATAAAGTTATAAGACGAGGAATCAAGTGGAGCTTGTATGTGTCATTTAAATTTTAGGTGCAAAAAGGATACGTTATAATTATTAATACATTTCAGAGGTAGAGGAGGTCAAACCTGTTTCTATCTCGGTGTCTCGTCACACTGATATGTTACACGACCTCAGATCAGGGCTCCTCAGGTGTGATGCCCCCCTGACCCACCCTTCCCCTCCCCACTCTCACCCACAGAGCCCGATCACCACGGGCCGCCACTCACCCTGGGCTTGCTGCCTCCTATGGCCCCGGGACGGATGGAGCCGGTCTCCTGGTACCGGCAGAGGATCTTGGAGACGCAGCCGTGAGACACCCGCAGCTGTCGCGAGATTACGCACGGCCGGATGCCATGGTGGGCCATCTCCACTATCTTGTGTCGGATGTGATTTGGCAGCGGCCTCCCGTTGATGAACACTCCGCCAAGCTGGTTCACCCGACCCTGGCCCAGAGGGGTGGACACTGCGCCACAATAAACATCAACAACAACGACAACAACAATATGAGCCTCCGAAACAAACAACAACACAAAGAGCAGGGTGCTGTGAGGGGGTGCAATATTAGTTCGTGTGATGTGTGGTGGAATAACAGCGTGTTCCTGTCATGTTGCTGACTTCGACCAGTTACGCACATTATCGTTTCATACATTTTCAAGAGCCAGATTCATCCGGCGTCAGTGGCAGGATGTATCCGAGGCCACTCCAGCCGCCAGCTCCACGTTCAAGAGACACTGAGCAGGGTGACACTTCCCACCTTGATTATTCCTAGTCATGCTGTACAAATATTGATGTGATCCTTTGAGCCGTCTCTTTGCTGTGTGTGTTATCGCCATTTCCAGCAGCAGGACACTTGAACAAATCCCCGCAGCTCGAGTCACTTGCGAGCTACGTGGTTTTTGTCCATTTCACTCCAGAGCACTTGAGCACGCAGCGGGCGTAATGGGAAAACTGCTCCCGTAAATGCATGCAAATACAAAAGTGATCTTTTTTCCGCCCATATGTTCAGACGGCTGGAGTGTGGCGGGCTTGGAAGTTTTCTGAAATTACCAATTTAATTGCCTGTGTGCGCATGGGAGTGTGTGTGTGCATGTATTTGTGCGTGTAACAATCGAGGATGGACTTGTCAAAGTGCTCCTTGAGATGAGGAACCTAAACACTGATTATTATCAAAGATAATTTCTCAGAAAGGCGAATTATTGGTAAAAGTGGCCTGATTTTCGTAAAGACAGAAGAGCATGTCAGATAAAATAATTTTAAGGCCTTGCATATTCTTGAATGGCATGATTAAAAAAATAAAAAAGCTTCGTTAAAATGTAAAATAAAATACCTTAAAATGAATAATATTTTGTATTTAAAAAGCAGGAATTATTGGGAATATGTGCAGTGCAGGGTTAGGAATACAAAAAAGTAAAACTGAAAAATAGTTGTACAATCAAATACAGACATGGAAAACACCAAGACTTAAGCAGCACATATTATATATTATTACATATTAAACAAATGATCTGATCAGAAACAACAGGAATTTTTAGTCATGCTTTAAAAAACTTGAGTCATCATTTAATCGAAGTTTCATTTGTTCAACCAGTGAATTACTTCTCTGCACTAAACAGTTTGAACGCCACACGAAACAAATCGACTGAGGCACAAGCTGCGTGTCATGTTTTTCTTACCTTCCAGCGGAAAGCCGGTTCGTGGGTAATTCTGTCCTGGCGCAGGGCGCATCATTCGAGGCACTGTTCCCGGCAAAGTAGCCATCCCACAGCTACTCACACAAAACACAGTCTCTGCTCAAAACCTGCTATACGCTCACGAAGTCCAGGTCAAAAAGAATAAAAAACTGGAAATCTTTAAAAATGCTTCAAAAAAGATCTCTCTCTCTCTCTCTCTCTCTCTCTTTCTGTCTGTCTTTCTCTTTCTTTCTCTGTGCGCTGTCAAATCCCAAATCCCAGGCGGAGAAACTGGACGAGCCCTTCTTCCACCGGGGGAAAAATAAACGTGATGCTCTCCTCTGGTGCGATGAATGTACGAAATAAAATAAAAAGTCAGTCACAAATGGATTAAAAACAGCCTGAAGTCTGCACACCGGAGGAGATGCACCAAAAGTTACGGATGTGAATTTTGGGGGCGAAAAGTGCAATGTTATTATTTTCCCTCGCTGTAGTTTGGGTTGAGTATAATGTCTGCTGGCTGGTTGGAAGTAGTTTAAGTGGCCAACTTTCGTGCATGTCGTAGGAGGAGACAGCCGCGCGCTCCCATTGGCTCCCCAGGCTCTCCTGGGCTTATCCAAGAGCTGGCGGACCAATCAGAGGCGAGCATTCCACTTTTAATTCACTGCTGCCTCCCTCATAAGAAAAAGACCCAACGCACCAAACCCACTTCAAAATGTTCTTAAATATAAATGTTATTCTAAATCCCGTCTTTTTAAAAACGTGTGTGTGTGTGTGTGTGGCTCCGTGATATTCATCCACTCAAACCTGTGGAATATCAATGCTTTTATAAAAGGATGATTTTTGATCTCTTTCTTCACTGATCATCACAGTCAATGGTAACAAAACTAAACAAAAAAAAATATGTATGCCACAAATCAATGAGCTAAAAACCAAACAAATACTGAAACTTGAAAAATGGCTTGCAGGTTTAAAATAACGGTGATTAAAATACATTTGGAGGGGGAAAAATCTAAATGTCATATTTTCGATCAAATATAATGAATCATCTGAACCCATCGCAGGGTCTGGGCCCCCCACCTGAAGCAGCTGAGGTGAGGACTGCACAGTGTGTGTGTGTGTGTGTGTGTGTGTGTGTGTGTGTGTGTGTGTGTGTGGACAGGGGCTGTGCACGCGGTTGCATGTCTGCTTCATGGCGAAGGTTTGGTCCATAAGATACTTTTGGCTTGTTAACCTTTCAATTAAGTAAATGTGCGCAGCGTGCACATCGGAATCGCCCCTATAGCTTTTCCTTTGTGGTAATTACAACATTGGGTCGACCCGCCATTGATGACAACAGGTTGACTCGCCCCTGGAGTACACACAAGAGTAATTGCTTAAAGGTAATTGTTCAAAAAAAATGAGAAAGAAAAAAAAAATGATGCGCCACCATTAAAGTGGGTGAGAAAAGAGCACATGTGGCAGAGAAAGGAGAGGTGCGTGTGTCAACTCTGTGGGCCCACCGTGCATATAAAATCGTGACAATTGCCGTGGAAAACACTCCTGGTGGAAGGCAATTTCACAAATAATTTTAGCAACAATTAGGGAGTGTGGAGGGGTGAAATGGCGATTTCACATGCAGATGCGCCGGTGGGAAGGATCTGGTACCCTGCCGAATAGCTCTGACCCTCACTCTCCCGCTTTGGTTTGCTTCACATGGGACAGGGGCGCACAAAGAGGCCGCCTCACCCTCCTGGGAAGGCGCAAAGAGCACTGGATTAAGTCAAGCATCAATCATCTGAAATCCAAACAATGGCCAATTTCTCTTTATGGGGAAACATGTTTCTCTTCGTCCTCCACCTCCCCTGCTTCTCTCTTCCCCTCCCAAGCTGCAACAGGTATGTTCCTCCTCTCTTTGCCTCTTTTTTTTAACGAATAATCACTCGGACACGGACATCAAGCTAATAATCCCATATCCCTGCGAATATCATTGGTTCACCACCAGCAGGTCTGGCCTCTGTTATTGTTATCATTATGAGCCTGGTATTCATTGGTTATGCAGCTGCGGATAAAACAACAGGAGTTTAGAGAGGGCTGTGAAATGTGCATGATTTATGTTTTTGTGAATTTAAGGATGTTGGTAATATATCTCCAAATATAAAAGCAGATGTGTTTTCTCTTTTGGAGGTCACTGCCATATAAAGCTTCTCACAGCCTGCCCTGTAGATTCTGATTGTTTTTGTCTAATTGACAATTTCTGTTCAGCTGCAAACCCCCCCCCCCAAAAAAATAGGTTCACATTGTTCCCATAATTTATAATTTACAATTCTATTTCAGACAAAGGAGCAAGAGGACAACAACCTCCTACCCTCTCAGAGCAGAATGAAAACAGAGCATGTATTACAAAAATCCCTATATTATAAATGTGATAGTTCTGGCATTTTTCTGGACTGTTCTTATCTATTCAATTATTATATCAATTTTAATAAAGGTAATGTTTATAAAGTTAAATTATAGCTTTAGTCAATAAAACACCAGGAAGCCTGTATTACACCAGTGTAACATCAATAACTGATTTTTAATCTTACAAATACTCGTTTGTGGTTTTCTTGTGTTTTCTGTTGGGATAAGTTACCATTATGGCCTTGGCACCATGTCCACTAGTGGGCGACGGCTGGTCCCTCTTTCCTCTCTCAGTTGATTTATGTCCTACAGGACAGAAAAAAACTCCACTGGACTCCACTCATTGTCGTTTGCAGCTCCAAACAACAGACCTGTAAAGGTAGAGGAGAGTGTGCATCATATTTCCTTACTGTCTGACCACGGATAGCGTCTCACTCCTCGTCCTCGTCACACCCTAAACCTAATTTATTCTGGTTGTTTCTGCAGGGTTCAGCTCAGCGTCTGGTTCATGTATATAATTCCGTCATTTAAGTTTCCTCTCAGCTGCGGCAAACTCATCCTCTCTCTCACGATACAGTCTGCAATCTTATCTTGATCAGGGTCTCTCTTCAAACACTTTCCCTCATAGCCTCTCATTATTTGTGTTCTGGTAATTACCAAAGTTTCTTTCTTGCTTGTAGGTGAACCCCCTCCCCTTCCTCTTGCTTCTATCTATGTGTATTTTCTCTATACAGAAGCACAAAAGCGAAAACACCTTGGTTTAGAGGCATCGCCAATTTCATCTTTATCTTTTTCTGAGCTGAACAAAGACGATAAGTGCATATAAACATTATTTTCATTTGAATTTGAACACTTTTCTTATCTTCCAGAAGGTGAGGGGGAAATGTTAAAACCAAACAAACAATACATTCTGTCTTTTAGATTACGATTTTTTTTATTTTGTATTGCTCTGAATGAAGTCTGTCAGAGCTGATAAAACTTTGTGATAAACCGTGTTTGCACACAATGTATAAACTCCATGAAATGAAAAGGAAACAACCTTGAGGAACCTTGAGTTTAAACTCAGACATTAAATATGTAAAACACAGTTAAAACTAAAGTGCTGTCTCTGACAATTTAGATTTTACATTCCGAAAACACATGAATAAACATTCAGACAAATCTCCAGTCTGCAGTTTTCCAATCACTGCTAACCTGCAATGTAAGAAAAAATGAAAAATCAAATGTTTCCTTTTACATTTAATGTGCTGAAGGAAAGCAGAATATATATTTTAAATGAATGTCTTCTTTTGTCATGATGCCTGTCTTGCGATGCTGGCCTGGAGAAGCCGGAGCAATTACATGCAAAGTCTATCTATGAAGTCACTGTCTGAATACTAGAGATATTTTACTGTGAACGAGGACGTCAGAGTCAGTTGCTCATGAGGTTTTCCAGAACTTCCAACCCGTCAAGAAAATGTCTGGATGATTCACAGTTGACGATGTTTCTAACATTTAAATGAGGTGAGGGCGGCTGATACTGAAATTATTAAAAAAAAAACATCACTGACTGAACTTTCTGGAAATATTCCCATAGTTATGAACTAGTCAGACCCACACAATCCTGGTTTTCTTCTTCACATTCTGGGAAATGACTGAACACAATCTCCACATCTTTGCTCTTGACAACAACTGCCACCAACAATTCTAAGAGGAGGAAGTTGCTCAGTGGATAAAACCAATCATTTATTCAAAGTGAATAATAAACAGTGTGTCCCTTTTCAAGCCATCATCTGATCACTTCCACTGCCAGGCTCGAGGCTTGTGAGCTTCTGCGATGCCATGACAAAGTGCACTTCCACCACCTCCTTGCTAACTTGTTGAGACATTCTCACATCTGCTCGGTATTATCCAAATGTGTAATCACTTCCTCATGGGAATTATTCTACCACAATAGAGAGAGAGTCTTAGGAGGAGACTGGTGAAAAGCTTATTTTGTGTTGTACCTTTAATTAAAGAAAGCTGATTTCAGATACTCATCTCATGATGTGTGGCACAGGGAGAAGCTCTGAACAGGCCTGTCAAGTCTGACAGGGCGATGTTTGGGTAATAAGGAGAGCAAAGGCCCAGGAATTCCTCACAGTCATTTGGAACACGTTAGCCTACGTGTGAACCTTGCCTGAACTCGCACTGCTCCGTCTCCTTCGAGGTGGCTCACTACAATACATGTATAGGAAACACAGGAGTATGACGAGATAAAGTCGGACAAAGGCTAGACTGGAAAGGTTTGAAAAATTCAATGAATTCTCAAAAGGACAAGTCAATTTACATAACCATAACGACTCTAGAGTGTGTCAAACCACTTCAGCTTCCAGGGTTGGAGACTTTTTTCAAATTTTCCATTAGGCCATTTTCAGACGTGTATGGAAGGCTAGATATATTCCTGAAAACTTTCCAGACATACTACTCCAGCCCCTGTTAGAGAACAACAGGAAAAGGCCCCGGGAAATGAACAGTGTATCTTGGAATGACAAATAAGTGCACTGAACACAGAAGATGTTCATTTTGAACAGACAACAAGACCTTGATGCGGCCGAAGCAAACAGTGATGTCCTGGCCTCTGCCCCATCAGCATGCATGAACGTTCAAGTCAACCTGTCTGACCCGCTCATCTTATGTAAAATTCAAATTCCAGAAACATGTACGAATCCCATTTTCAAACCGCTTTGGAGAAGTAACAGATCCGAAACCACGTAAATGTCCGAGATTTGAGAGTGACACAATTTCCCCCATGGATCAATTAAAAACATTTCTGAATCTGATTCTAAAACCCGGAACCAAAATCATTTGGTCGTTACTCTGTCCGACATCATCGCTTCACACAGACAATGTGCGGCAGAGGAGCGGAGAGAGCAGCGTGTGTTACGTTGAGATTTGCATCTGGTGCGTTGAGTTTTGAGTCATGGTGACATCTATAACTCAGCCAGTGATCAAACACAGCCACAGGCCAGAGAGAGATAGAGATAGAGAGGGTAAGGGGGGGGGGGGGTGTAGCAGAATGGATTTTCCAAAGAGATCAGAGCTTCAGGTCAAACTTGGACAAGCACACATTGAAAACAAAAGATGGTTAAACTGTGTTAAATGAGGAGGCAAGTCAAGCGGCTCTGAGCAGTGGTTGCCTCCTTGTTGCACCACAATCACTGGGACTGATATGTTCTGCAGAGATTGTTGGGGAGGAGGAGGGGGGGTAGACATCCCACAAACAGGCAGACTCAGCTGCATGGGTGCACATGGGTGCAGGTGCCGAGTGGAGGGGCTGGACTATAGCAGAGCTGGTGACACCCTGTCACTGCTCATTATATTGTGGCGCGAGCAGCACTAAACTAGTGACGTGACACTGGAGATAGAGGTTCTAGGGAGGAAGGGAAGGGGGGAGAGCAAATCCCATTTGATCCCTGAGGAACAGGTGGAAGATAATGGAGACGCGGGACAACGTGCCGCACAAACACGGACAATCTGAGGTCTGGAAATGAGAGCGATCTCACGCCTCGCAGCCGGGGAAGTAACAGGGAACAAACAAGCAGGAAATACAAGGCACATGACAAAGCATTGCTGATGGCTGTTGTCCTCCTCAGCGTCTCGCGGTGTTCAACAGCGCTCCTTTCTCCCTCCTTAAACAACACAATAAGAAACCTGTTGTCCGTGCATCCCGGGGCTCTTATCACCCCTATGCAGAGCTCACCTGTCCTCCTCTGTTTAACGCAAATGGGAACCAATAAAGCACCTCGCTCTGTGTTCCTGTCAAATGAGATCACACTTCCTCTGCGAGCGCACTTTGTTTAACGTTTGTTTTTGTCGGGATGGCGCTGGCGAGTTTAACGCGATTCCCGCTACTCTGACTCTCTGTAAACAAGGTAGCATGTCGCAGCCAACCGCTGATCTTGTGTCTTTGATGATTCGCTGCAGACTGGCACAAACACATTGAGAAATAGCAACATTTTAAACGGTGTATAACCTGTCATGGCCGCCTACAATGTCCCCAAGATAAGGTTGCTCTTGGTTTAGTGTCAGTTTCCCTTAAAAAAAAATAAAACAAAATGGGTTAAATATGGAGAAATCTTGATCTTGCTACTGGGTGTTCAATAAACAGGTTCCACCGACACCTAAAAGTGAAAGATCACAGATGAGCAGATTTCCCTGAAGCGTGCACAGACACTTCTGAGACTAAATCAGTGAAAAAGCAAATTAAGAAGAAAATCAAAGGTTAAACTCGAATAACCAGAAGCTGTTTTCTATTGATCTGAATTCTGGTTATTGGGGAAATTGGAAAAAAAACAACAACTTTATTTATAGTTTAGCATTTTTCAAATTTAACTTCCTTTGTACTCAGGCCACTGACTTGAAAGTAGGAATAATGAAGCACGGCTGCCTTGGTATCGCCTAATCTGCACTCAGAGGCCGAAACAAGCTGATTATTTAAAACACATTTAAAACTCCTTCTCTCGGCTGTAACGACAACACTGGACACTGCGAGGGCACAGAAACCTTCGGCGGGGTTTGGCTGTAAAGGAATACTGTGGGGTTGCCGCTATCATTTCATTACAGTGGCCAGTGTTACAATCCATTTTACGCGACCAAGAATGCTCTGTGTGTGCTGTGCTGTGTGTGAGTGTGAGTGTGTGTGGCATGTGATAGAACCAAAATGCCTGGGTATCACGCTCTGATGTGCATGCCAAATCCACTTGTCCTCTCACACAACCTACGAGTGTGGCTCCGCCGCCTCAGCTCCAACAGCAGGTCTGTGGAGAGCAGCAGCACAGGAAGCAGGTCACGACCCCGCATAGCACAAATCACACTGCGATGTGCTGACTGAGTTTGACCAATTCTTTATTAATCTCAGCAACACTCACTATGTCTGCTGCCATTGGCTTTTCATCTATTCATTCCTACATTATTTTATCATCTGATATGTGTCCAGCAGTCTGTTCACCGTGTAAGGACGGGTCCATGGTTTTATCTGGGATTCTAACACATGTACATTACTGTTGCTCTAACTCTTTTTTGCACAGGAGAATAAAAAGCAAAAGTTCAGATTATTCTGGGTGTGCACTATTGGTTGAAAAGTGGAGTTTAAGTATTGTATTAAAAAGGAAACAGAAGTGCAGTGTACCTACGTTTTATCTGCAATATTTGGATTTGAAGTACTTGCTTGTCAGGCTTTTAGAAATACACATATTATTTTATTATATTAATAGATGACTGTCACTGATACATGAACATTTGTACCTGGTTTGTTGGATTGTCATTCACTGTTGGATATGAAGATTCTACACATTTTTTCAATGTATAAAAAGTACATGTGCCATTTTATTACAGAGGAAACAACAGTTACTTCAGAAAAACAGTGTTGATGAGTTAAAGAGCAGAAAATATAATTCAGTAACTCCACTTGTTAGGTGGAGCATGTTATTACCCAAGATGCATACACCGATGCAGATTTCTCTGTGTACTTTCTTTTCAACGAAATTCCAGATAAGTTGATTTTCCCATCTCACATAATCTAAAATATCAGACTTTCTCTGCCATGTGCAATATCTACAATCACCGAGGTCTTCAAAAGGTCACCTTAAAAATGACAAACCCACATGAGAGTGTGTTTAAGACCCACATAACACAGCATACAGGGGGAGCGAATAGCTGAATGGTTAGAGCAGCGATTCCCAAGTTCAACTCCCAGCTGAGCAGACCACTACATTTCATCCTTCTCTCTCCTCAGTGTCACTGTTCACCATGCACATGTAAAGAGATACTTATGCACTCATCCTTCACTGATACATGCATTCTTTGCAGAAAAATCAATTCCGGTAAAACGTGATATTTAAAGAATCAGTGAAACTCAACTGTGATTGTGGGACTTAAGCGCAACAACAACTGGGATAGTTGTGTATCAGCCACAACCTTTACTACTTTGTTGCCAGAGGCAAGCGACCACATGTCTCTCAATTCCAAAGAAGACACAACATTTCTGCTTTAATCAGTGGCTGCAAAACTAGACAAATCTTATAAAAAAAAGTAAGGGAAAAAGAAAAAGTCTCTTTGTTAATGAAGATAAAAGTAATGCCTCCATTTTGCATGCTATCACAATTAGTCTCACCACAACCATCTGCAAGATCTTTCCGGAGAAGGGAGATCACTTGACCCCCCATCTGTGACCAAGCCCTGTCTTTCCATTAGGTGCTCTCCACAACCATAACATCTCTGCTCAGGCTGGACACAGATGCTTAAAAAAGCAGAGGGCATCACAAAGACCTCACAGACGAGGAGTCACACGGTGCCTGTGACTGAAAAGCTCCATTATCGCGACCAATGGAACTGAAGAGTATTATGCATATACTGTTTCTTTCAACAACAGAAACACAGTTAAAACAACAACTGCATGAGTGGACGAAGTATGTACGAGTGTAAAAAAAAAAAGAAAAAAAAAGAAACATGGTTAAGGTCGGGTTCTACAAAAACCTGCAATAAAGCATTTAATGATAGATCGCGGTGCATTAACTAAGCAGCAGTGTATTCAGTTTCTTTCATGAGAAAAGAAAATCACGTATTATAAATAAAACACTCAGAAAATTAGCCATTCCACATTTTAAACCACATGGCCATGTCTTTCTTGGTAGAGTTGTTCCTGGTAGATGTGTGTGTACGTAAATCATACACGATCATATATCACAGCGACATCAACGTTAAACCGAGGCTGAAGTGATGAAACACAGAGATCCATGTGAGAGAGCTTGCTTGTCATTCAGCCATGAACAGGCACTTTGACTGGTTGTTTTCCTGATAATTTGCCTTAGAAAATATATTATTTGGTGCAGAAATGGTGGTTAGAAGTAATTAGCATTAAATACTTTAAGCTGTCGAAGAGATTGGGGTGATACAGTGATTCAGTGGTTGACACAAAGATCCAGGATTGATCTCTGGTGATTTTATTGTGTGGTATTCTGATGTTTCAGACTAAAAACATCCTGTCCCTGTCTTTCACCTCTCGGTCAGGACAGGGAATCTTTCTTGTTGTGATTTATTACATTATCTGGATGATCCCCTGCCTCGTACTGAGTGTAGTCCATGTTTTCATGCCTTCCCAGTGTTTCATGTGGGTTTCTAATGTGCACTCAAATGACTTCATCCCACATTTAAAGGGCCGCCAATTGACCTAGTGATTCTAAATCATTCATTTTAATACATGTAAATGGTAGATGGTCTGTAAATATACAGCGATCTTACAGCCTTGACAACTACTGGAAAGGCTTTACACTCCAGTTTTCATTTACACACAGTGCATCAATGTGCAACGTTTACTCTATATGAACTGGGTAAACTAGGATCATACATAGTATTTATGCCATCTAACCTCATGTATGAGCTTCTGCTGGATCCAATCTGTAAATAAACAGGTTGGAAAAGAAAACATTAAAGGTTTTAAATGTTTATTTATTTATTTATTTATTTTTACAAAGGAGGTTATGTTTTATTGTTGGTCAGTTACTTTGTTTGTGAGCAACACAAAAAACGATTTCAACAAATCGTGGTCAAGGGACAAGAAACCATCACATTTTGAGGAGGCTGAATTTGATTTTCCATTTAGTTTTACTTATTTTAAATTATATTGCATTATGTCCTCATGGAGTAATACACAGAACTGGAGGGCGGGGGATCCAGTTTTTGTAGGAAACTGATATCTGAGTGGCCTGCCGGGCCTCTGAGTTCTTGTGGGAGCCATTGCAGTTTGAAAATTAAATTCTCATTTAACTGTTTTATTCGTACAACAGGCCAGTGGTGATGCCAGAAAGAATCAACTTTACTATACATCCTGCACAGTACATCACAAGTTCCTCTTCTTTGAATTTATGTAAGGAAGTATTTCAAAATATTGTGTTTCTGAAGTGATAGATGTACCTGCTTGTAAGAGCAACAAACACAAATACTGAGTCCAAAACTGGGGAAATAAAAGAACGCCCATCACATTTGTAACACAAATATGATATCCAAATATCAAACACCTGAAATCTTGAACCTCACCCCATAATCAAAAAAACAAAAAAAAAAAAAACAAAGAATGATGATGCAGCAAAAAACAAATTCTGAATTATCTGAAATCCTGTTTAAGTTTAGTTTACAGAGATGGTGAGAGGTGTTTGTAAGTGCACAATGTAAAAGCATGCCCAGTGTTTAGAGGACATTAGCAGCATCTTCCACATAATTCAATTAGATTCTTCGTTTAAAGCAGCCTCCTCTCTCTTTTTTTTTCCAAGTAAAATATCTGGTCATCTGAGCGTCTCTAACTGAACTGTCACAGACAATTAGAGGAGGAACAACTCGTCTTGGTATCCCAAAGAGCATGGGGTCCTCACGAGAGAGTTATCCACAACTAGAATCAATGTCATCGTTCAGATAATCACGCATTGCTGATTCACCATGTAAGATGCATTTTGTTTGCTTCCCAACTGTGTAAAGCCCCTATTCATTTTCAGATTTTTACGCAGAAAAAACGTGGTCAGCTCGATAATGGCACTTTCCTATTAAAGATTTCAGCCCTGGCTCACTGAGGAGAAAGTGTTTTGTGTTGCTTGATTTTTCTGGTTGCTGAGATTACTTCTGTGAGAAATCTTTCTGTCAAAATGTTCAAATCTTTTTTGAACTAATACGCTTGTAATCTTGTTATTCTTCTCAATGACAGATGAGTTGGAGTGTTTGGATAGGCTGATGGATTTTGTCAATTGGATTTGTTTTACATACAGTCGCTGCTCTTCATTCTGCTAATTAATGCGGTGTCATTTGTTTCTCTGGAGAATATTGAGTTAATTTGCAATGACATCATGACTGAAGTGCTGCAGAAGAAGTTGTGAAATATAAATTAGCTGCCTTCATGTTTTCCCTCGACTGAGGATGTTTGTTTTTCAGTTGATCGAAAGATAAATGTGACTAAACAGACAAATTTCACAAATATTCTTAGGTAACGTGTCTTTTATCAGTTTTTCATCAGTCATAGACTCGTGAATGAAGAGTCCTGCAGGGGAGTCGGATATTTTCAGCATTTACAAACAAGGGCCTGTCTCTTTTGTGTGTTTCCAGTGACCTCTCCTCACTGAGAAACCATGTGTTTGTCACACACAGACACACACACACACGGGGAAGAGAGAAATAGAAAAACAAGCTTTACACAATAGGAGTGTGAAATCACCATGTTCCAAGACTGTAGGAAAGGATGGAGGAGTGGGGGTGGGGGTGTTAGACTTAAGCAGTGACCCCTGAATTTATTCAGTGTCAGTGTCTCATCTCCTCTGAGGTCACCGGTGGAAATGGATATCTGAAAGATACCCGTCGAATAGAAAACACATACACAACATTGTCAAGGATAGAAGAACCACACCAAGCAGTAGCTTGTGAGGTTAATCTTAATATAAATCAGTTTCTGTAGCATCTTCATTTCAGCCCCATTACTTTCATTAACAGTAGAAAGCATTGCTGCATAAACAGTAGGTAAGTGTGAGTGCATTTACACGTTCACGCATTACAGGCATTTAGCCGCATTCGTAGCTAATGTATTTATTCCACACAGACATTCTGCAAGAGCAGCGGTAGAACAAATGTAACGACTATGAATTCAGAAGGTTTTAAAATTACCGTGAAACAGATTACAGAGTAAGTTCTCAATGATAGTTAAGTGAAATAGTTTTACATCATTTCAGCATTTCCACTTTATATACGTGCTACTGATTACTGTAATACTATTTTCTAATATTGTAGGTTATTGTGTAGATATTGTACATTCGACCTAACTAAATCAGGTTGACGTTAGTTTGAAAAATATGTTAGGAAATATATAGTAAAATATTTAGAATATATGATCGCGTCATGATACAAATACATAACAACACTTAAGATTTGCCCCATTTCAATACTGGACATGTGAGATATTTGTGTGTCAATTGGCCAAATCTGAGTTCTACTGCCACCTCTGTCCAACGGTGATGATGCATACTTAAGAGCTACTCCAGATACAGAATTAAAAGCATAATTAAAACCACAATTAGAATCAATATCACAAATAGCATACATTTAGAAGTAAAATCAAATAGAAGCTAAAATCAAAGTTTGAATCCAAATTTGACTCATAAGTAGAATCAGAGTTTATTGGCAAATGGGTTTACACATGCAAGGGATTTGCTGTGGTGTGTTCATCAAGCTTAAATGTAAAAATAATTCTAGATATGAAAACAGAATATGATACACACATGACACTGGCCTGAAAAGACGAGACGCGTGTGTGTTGCTAAAAGGAACTTTTCTAAATAAGATTTCAGAAATGTTTCCTCATTATTCCTCATGTCATCAGCAGCGGTGCAACACCGCCATCTAGCGACGAAGAGACGCCCAGGCAGCCTATACGTCACTTCCGCCTTTAAAACATGGCTGCCCCCTGACAGATGTCACACTGCCTCTCGTGTGGAAACAAACATTGAATTATACCTGTTCCCTAAAGTGTCGAGGGTTTTGAAAAAGAAGCGACAGCCGCGGGACCATTTCACTTTGTCCTTCCGCGTTCTCTGAGGTATTTCAGCTCCTTTCGCGTCTCGCACAACCCGATGCTGCAGTTAGCCGCTAGCATCTCACCGAGCTGCACTGTTAGCGTTGAATGACATTGTTGTGTGCTGTCCAGGCTCTCATTACACGTGTGTTATAATGTGGCTCAGCGCACATAAACTGAGTTATCCCAAGACAAGCCTCTGTGAAACTGTGCTTTTGTGTGTTACAGGAGAAGCCAGTGAACACGATGGTCCATCTATGTGAGTACACACCCTGACAGGTTCCGTTATTCTGTCTGGTGTCAACAAAGCCAAGAGTAAAGTTTAAAACTACACAAAAGTAATGGTGTGGCAACGCTGTGTAATGAGGTGGAGAAAGCAGGCACACCCAGCACTGAACTCGCCCACCTTATCTTTACTGTGTCAGGTTCAACTCGTGTTGACGTGCCTCATTAAAGCTGTCATTGCAACATGAAGATTGAGCATAAAAAAGGTCAGCACTGATTTAGACTCAAGATAAACAGCTCGAGCTGGGGGGATGTATATGTGTATAGCTGGTTGATGGACAAGTGTATTATAATAAGAGATGTTCTGATACCAGGTACCGCTACCACACTAGTGTTTTTAAAACCAGCTGGGCATGCTGCCATACCTCTGCTAACAGTCCCCATGTGAAACCACATTCAAATTCACTAGATCTGGATCTGGAATTGCATAGACTCATATACTGCTAATTTTTAAGGTCCATGTGCCTTGAGAAATCAATGAAAAGGCTGAAAAACACCAACGTTTTAAGAGGTTCTTTCGTTCCTTTTCTTCTTCCATGAGTTTCACAATAATATGTCCAGTAAGGTTTTGTGTTCTCTCTCTAACAACTACTGATGTAAAAGAACCTACTTAATGAAGGCAATAATACCCACTTATACATTATTGTAACAGCTATATTCTATTTACCCTGTATAGAGGCGATGACTACTCTCATTGTACTCTGGCTCAGGTTAAACTAATTGGAAACCTAAAAATATACAGAGAATATATGGCTGATTAATTATTCTATTGTCCCACGAAAAGTAAGTAAATACAAGTAACAAAACACTATTACTTAGTTTGAATAGCTCCAATCTTAAGTTCTGGATAAAGTACACGTCGCTGCTTTAATTGCAGGACTTTCCTTCACGAATATTGCCAAATGACTGACGTTATCAGCAGTAACTCGGTCAGGCTCATGCCAAAACTGCACAAAGCAGCTCAGGGCAGTTGCTGTGCTGGACTGGCAAGAAAGAGTGAATTTCAGAGAAAAGGAAACCTATGTCTTAGCTGGTGGGGCTTTGACGCTGTTATCAGAACATATCTTTATGACCATGGGATTATCACGCTAGTTCCATTGTACTTTCACACGAAGGCAAGACACAATTATTTAGGAGAGTGAACATGACACCAGGTTGAATTCGACTGGCTAATGGAATATTTAAAGTGGACCAAGACAAATGGCTTTTGATAATCCAACAGCATTAGACAATATAAGAACACAAATACAAGAATAGAAAAGTTATAGACGAGGAAAGAGACAAAACTAAACATGAAGTTGAATAAATAGGAATAAAAAGTTGAATGGAAATCCTGAGAAAACTAACCCATTAAAATGTGTCTTTTAGAGCTTTAACAGCATGGAAAGCAGAAAACTGATTTCTCAAGAGGCTTTGGCACAGATGCCCTGTTGTAATAATGAGTAAGTGTAGATATGTAGATTACCTAGATAAAGTGACCTCAGTCCAATATACTGTACTGCTGTTTTTTATTGGGCACTCCTCGTTGTCAAGATCTCTGAGGAACAAGTAGTATAATCAATCATTCATTTTACCATAAATGCCTTTACTTCCTTAGTTCCCTTACTTCCTTAGATACTTTTCTGAAAGTGTGGCTGAACTCCTCACTCTGTGTCAGGAGGGATATGACTCATTACTCATTACTCTTCCACAATGTGACATTTAGTAAAAAAGCTTATTTCACGTTCATGTTGGTGTGAGTTACATTTAGCGCAGGCAGGTGTTGACAGTTTCCTCACACAGAAGACTTTCCCAGCTGCAAACAATGTTTTCTTTTGGGTTCTAGTAGAATACAGTCAAGTAATATGACTATAGAGCTTCAACATACATCTAACTTTTTTATCAATCACTAATGTGAAGAATACTAAAATGTTAAACAAAAATGTAGCCACCACAAATCCAATGACACAGTGATTACTACACTTAAGCTCATGAATTTCATTCAAGAGGTGTGTATTCGGAGGTAACACTTGGATAGCTGTACTGTTTATAGGTTACAAAGTGCTGCCCTTTCTCTCTCTGACGATGCTTTCTGTGCTCATCTCTCTCTCTCTCTCTCTCTCTCTACAGCATCACTCCTACTGAAGAAGTACCATGGGGGTTATGTTGTCATCCGACTGGCTCTTGCAGGCCACAAACAAGCCAACAGACCCTTTTATCGCATTGTAGCAGCGTACAACAAAAGGGCAAGAGATGGCAAATACATTGAGCAGCTGGGTTCCTATGACCCCCTCCCAAACATCTACAACGAGAAACTTGTCAGTTTCAACTTTGACCGAATCAAGTACTGGATGGGCTGCGGCGCACACCCTACAAAGCCTGTGGCTAAACTCCTAGGTGTGGTATTCACAATACAGGAATATTCTGTTTAGTCAAACCTACATTGCACACGTTTATTGTCAGCTTGCCATAGGAAGTATGTGACTTATTGATATGTTTAATGAAGGAGGTCCATGCATAACCATTAGCACACGCATCTTTTGGTTTCATATTATTTAATAATCTCCTGTTTAGTCTCTGTAACCTGGGACCGATTACATTGACCTTTCATCTAATATATCAGAAAGTTGTTTCTTTCAAACGACAAGTAGGGAAAATAACATGCCAATCATTAAATATACTCTGGATGGATACTGTGGAAAGATCGAGATGTGCTAGTTAGAAATGTTTGGAAACCCTGGGCTCTGCTGCAGTCTTATTCTCCACGACCTCTCTCTCGACAGGGTTAGCGGGATTCTTCCCTCTGCACCCCATGACGATCACGGAGGCAGAGCGTCGCAGAGCTCAAACAGAAAAGACAGCAACAGGAGCAGAGGAGGATCTGGAGGTGGGACAGCAGTAGGCTGAAGTGTGAGAAACCAAAGCTGGAGACTGCGTGTGACTGCAGAGTACAAAAGGACGTCATAGATCTTTTGGAGAGAACAGAGAACAGATCAATTCCCTGACCTGATGGCTAGACCGTACATCTAGCACGGCATAATCCTGAATGCTGCAGTTTTTACAACTGATGCTTCATCGATTACAGGGTCCCTGTGTTTATGCATGTCAAGTGTCATGACAGGCATTTATTTGTACCTACTATTTTGTGACCTAATAAAGAATGTGAATATGATTGAACTAGTCTGGAGTGAAATTGCAGTTTTTTCCATTATGCCTCGTGTCACCCTAAAGAACTATCAGCGCAACCATTTCTTTTCTCTTAAGAATGGCGTGAACTTTGTATTCCTCCCTCCCTCTTTTGTCTGTCTGCTTTAATTTTTCTGAATATATTTGAACACGCACACATAAATCAACGTTGAACGTCAGCAGTGTCAGACTGGAAGAAAGAAACATCAGAAGTGGGTGGGTTGCCTGGGTGATATGATTATTGTCCAGATTTACAGCACATAATACATGTTTGGCTTTTAAAGCAGAACCTCCACCCTTTAACTGCACTGTGTGCCATGGAGACCTTTGTAAACAAGAAACTTATCACACAGATGCGTCAGATGATATTGGGCAGTGCTATCAATCATTAGTTTTCTATTTTTCATAGGGACATTTGATATGACTTCTTTGAACTCCAGAAGAAGTCTACAAAATATAGAATCTTAGCTTACTGATCTCAAACAGATCATCTCATCATTGTCTCCATCATCGAGTTGTATTGGACAGAAACATCTCCGTGCCACGCAGTCTTGTGTTAAACTGTCCACAGAGACAGCATGTCTTGAATTATTTGACTTTGAAAGTGACATCCCCATCTATGAGGCTCCAGTAACAAACTTATCACACTCGTCCGTAATACATATATACATGTATTACGGATCACATCATACATAGGGAATGTTTAACACGTGTCGGTCGTGCCTGTGGGCGGGTCTTCTCTTTAGGGTCATATTCCAAACGACAAGGACACTTTGCGTCATTCATCTGGTGATAAAAAGACTATTTTGAGCAAAGACACGCCTGACAACACCCAGGTGTCCACTTCAAAGTCCAGCACCACTGCTGTTGACATTTTTTGAAGAGCAAAAGTCAGTTTGATACTTTAACTTCAACAACTTTAAGTACTCCACTATAAGTACTATAATAAGCAAGCACCAGGGCGATGAACAGCAGTTCTAACGATTGCAGTTTCCCATACATTCTATCTTTAGAACAACGTATCAGGAACAATTGCAAAATAATCATTTCTTATGATGAAATTGTTGCAATCTATCATAATGTATCAAACAGGAAATACCCGGATTGCTGGTTGCGTAGCTATGACTTTAAAAGTTATTTTGCAATGAACAAATACAGGTGTGGAGAGCTAAACCATTTATGCCCTCAAGATCAAGAGCAATATTTGTGTTTAATCTCGTCACAGCTCATTTATTATTAGAGCTTTTGAGAAAACTTATTAACCTGGGATTGTGTTTAACAATCTATTTATAGCATGCCTATTCAATCCAATGCCTATCCATCAACATGTTGCTCAGTTTGTAAATATTGAACTGAAATAGTATAACATTACAATTAGTATGCAGCAACTAGTGTTGATGAAAACCAAACAATACGTGTGATCAGGTGGCATAAAATAGTTGTGATTAAAGTTTTTAGATGTATTACTTGTGTTTTCCTTGAAACACACAAACCTCTCTCTCTCTCACACACACACACACACACACACAAACCTTAGTCACTTCACTTTTACTGTGATCTGGACCACCATAAACAAACAGGCAAAGGGTGTGCGTGCACACTCAGGAGACTTTCCAGTTTCCTTACAGTGCCTTATCACAATAAGGGGTTTGCTTAGGGAGGGAAGTCAGGCTCAACCTCAGTTACCAGTTGATCATTGATGACACACAGGAGATTTGATACCAATCGACAAATGTTTATACAACTGCCAGCAGGATCAAGCTTTACTGCCAGTTCAAAGAAGATTATTGGCGAAGACTGGTGGACATTTACTGCAAGACAGAATATTAGATAAAAGTCTACATTTGTCTCCTAGGTTTTTCATGGAATGACGAACATAGCAGTAGTTGAAATACTTTACTTTGTTTGGATGATTACCTAAAGGACCTGGAAAATGAGGACTTGGGTTTATTTGGGATCCAGTAACTGGAGGAGGATTTCCAATGTTCTCATTACTTTTACTTTTGTGGTCATCATACTGATTTCAGTTAATGTGTTCTTCGTACAAAAAAGGGGTAAGTCTATCTATTTCTGTGATTCTATTACATAAACAATTGATCAGCGATTAACTCATTTTAATTATTAATGATAAGCATGCTATCTTGACTAACTTGCAAGCGGCGTGGCTTTGTAGTTTACCAAAGTCCTCCTAAAACATTTTGACAGAGTGCCGTGTACTACACAAAATCGCTTCGAGGTCAGTAAGCACAACCAGAATTAAACCATATATAAGGCGCTCCGGATTATAAGGCGCACTGGTGTTTTTTGAGAAAATTCACGGCTTTTAAGTGCGCCTTATAGTCCGGAAAATTTGATAATTGTGCATTTAGTGAAGTATATCAGATGAACCATTGTTATTATTACATATTATATATATACATTTATATTAGTCCAGCTTTACCTGATTTATATTATTGACACCAACTTTGTGATAAATAAAATAAAATTAAATTTGGTTCCAATAAGTAATAATTACATGTGTTACCTTCAATGTAAAACTGAAAATGTGCAAGTTCTTTTAAGCTCATTGGAGAAATCTATGATTCACACAAATATTTACTTTACAGGATATCAAAATGCAAAAAGACATCAACCTGACAATCAGTGGAAGACACGACAAAACCGTGAAGTGTATCAAAACAACTCAATGGATAAAAAGCCATGGGATTTGGCAATAAGATCTATACTTGATGTAAAACAAAATAATATATCTCAATCACAGCAATCAGACAAAATCATACTGGACAGCATGTCAGAAGTAGAGGAGTCAAAGTTGCTCACCATGACAGGGGAGTCAAAAAGTTCAATTGAAAAGACTGACAGAACGACAACAAGAAAAAAAAGTGAGTCCCAGTCTGGGGCCATTTCTTCGTTGCAGACGCCACCTGAAGTCATTACAAGTGAATCTATGAAACCAACATCTTCCCCCACACATACCACTGCAGCTCCTACAACAACCACCCAGACAAGTGAAACCACAAGAACAACACAGCAAAGTTCTTCA